>ML664172.1:6311710-6431223 GCA_007570785.1 Antilocapra americana | reverse complement strand
TGGGGAGTGGGGCTTCTCCCCTCCCCCGGCCCAGCCGCTCGGTTTTCTCAGCGTGCAGCTAAGCAGGCCTTCTTGGTCGGGCTTGTCCTTCTCACAGTCTATAGTCTCCTTTCTATGCAGTCTGTTCTACTGGCAGGGATTTAATTTTGGAGTTTGCCCTGCTCCTGGTGAGAGGGCTTCCCCCGCCCCCTCTGCTCAGGCTCTCTGTTGTCCGCCCAGCACAGTTGGGGAGTGGGGCTTCTCCTCTCCCCCGGCCTGGCCGCTCGTGCAGCTGAGCACTCCTTCTAAGGTGTACACAGCACCGATCTGTCCAGAATCCCCAGAAGTCATGGTTAGCCTCCCCGGGGCTGGGTTATGCCCACTGCTCTCAGGCGGGGGCTGGGCCGGTCCGCAGCCCGCAGCTGCCCAGCCTCTCTGTTGACTCCTCACCGCCCTTTGTTTTGTGCACCGGCCTGCGGGGGGGGGGGAGCTTTTCCTGGAAGGTTAGGTCCCTCAGGCTGCTCCGTTCCCTGAGCCCGCGGCCCGCCCCTCCCTGAGCAGGAGCAGTCCGCTTCGGCTGTGCTGCCGCTCGGCTGTTCCTTGTAGCCAGAGACGAACCTTGCAGGGCTTAGCTATTCATCTGCTTCTGCTCTCAGCTATATTGCTCTCCAAGATCCACCGCAGATCTACCAGAGAGAATGCTCCCTGGTATTCGGAAACCTTTCTCCTCTTTTTTTTTTTTTCCCTCTTTATTTCAGACTCCCCTTCCGGGACGGAACCCATCCCCAGCTCTTTGTCTCTCCCTCTACTTTTTTTTTCTTTTCTTTCTTTTGTCCTACCTCCTCACGTCGGCAATGGGTCGCCTCTCCAGGTGCCCGATGTCCTCTGCCAGCATTCAGTTCCTGTTTTTTGGAGTTTGCTCAGCCTTTAAAGGTTCTTTTGGTATATTTGTTGGGGAGAGAGTGTTCTCCCCGTCCTATTCCTCCGCCATCTTAGTTTCCTCCAGTCTTGTCCAACTCTTTTTCGACCCTGTGGACTGTAGCCCGCCAGGCTCCCCTGCCATGGGATTCTCCAGGCAAGAATCTTGGAGTGAGTTGCCGTTTCCTCCTCCAGGGTATCTTTCTGACTGAGGGGTGGAACCCATGTCTCCTGCATTGCTGGCACATTCCACTGGGAGAGCCAATGGAATACTATACGGAGGTGAAAAAGAGGGATGGTTGTCTGGATACAGAATGGTTCCCAGTGTCTTGATTGTTTGCCCTCATGATCATGTGGGTAACTGGGAGCTTTGGTTCATTGCTCCTTCCCAGTAATACAGAAGAGTACTGTACTGCATGTTGCTGGCCCAGGAAAGGGTAAGAGTTCAAAATCTAAAGTATCATTTCTGCTGAGTGCATATTGCTTTGGCACCACTGCAAAGTCAAAAAATTGTAAGTGAGCCATCATAAGTCAGGGACTGTCTGTAGACTGTTATCAGCTTTCAGTTATTCAAGCAACATGTGAATATGTTTGCTTTTCATAAAACTAAAAATTACAACTAATATTAACAACCACCCTAGTCCTGTTTGTCTCCTTTCACCTTCCCATTCCTTATTCCGACTTCCCTGTTGGGAGGTCGATTTGTCTTTCTTTAGGACTTTTAAATGCAGTAGTATTTAAAGATTATTAAAACCCTCACTGTATCTTTAAAACCCTTACCATGTCTTTTTATCTGCATTGGGATAAAAGATTAAGTTGCTAGATACCTTGAGACCCAACAATGATTTGGTTTTAAAAGAAGAGCATTCAGTTCTTCTTCAGGTGGTAGTCCAGGTCTTTGGGCTGCAGGCATCCACGCGGCCATTCAGGGTCCCAGGCCAACAGTGGCTTGGCATCTTTGACGTGTAGCTTCCTAGGTCAGTCTGGTCCCTGCTGTCTCAGCCAGCAAGGACGACAACAGGGTGGAGGAGGGGGCCAGAGTTTTCTCCTAAGCACACGTGGCTGCAGTGGCCCACTCTCACCTCCTGTGGCCAGGAGCCTTGGTCCCAGCCGGCCTGCCTGAGAGGAGGAGGGTGAGGAGAGGCAGAGCCCGGCCTGGAAGGGGAGAGCGGATCCGGTGGGGCGTTCTATGTGCTACTGTGCCTTCTGTGGTCCAGCTGTGCAGCCCGAGCCTCCCTGTTGGTGTATACCTGTGAAGCTCGTTCCTGTGAGTGACCGCGTACTACTCCGCGGCGAGAGCCTGCCACTCCTCCTCAGTGGACAGCCAGCTGGCCTCCACCTTTTCCCCTCGAATCCGTGTCACGGCGGCCATGTGCAGCGCCTCTCTTCTCTGGGAACTGAGTCATCACCCTTGTGTCTTTAGTTTGGATGGCCCTTGTTAAACTGCCTGCCAATCTAGTGGAAGTACAATTTCGTTTCCCCTTGGGGTTAGAGAGACCCTGTTTCCCTGCAAAGTCTGGTGGGGTGATTCTTGCATCTTACTAGCTGGTAGTAACCACCCCCTCCCCCCAAAAACGAGAATAGAAAAATGAAACACTCGGATGAAAGTTCTTTAGAGAAATGTTTATTATGGAGTAAATTCATTAGAGCAGAACACTTAAAACAAAGAAACAAAAATCTACTCAAGTTCTTGGCTTTGTTTTATAGCCAGCATCTAATACCACTGGGTTACCCAATTTAGTAACAATTTAAAAATCCGTGGTTGAAGATGATGGTTAAAGATGAAACTGAATTATTTAAAGGAAATGAAAGTTACCTTTTGATTTAGAACCAGATGTCTTAGAGCAAGATTGCTTTTGAGGAGTTTATGATCGAAGGAATGGGATCCCTGTATTTCCACTATGGATTTGCTCAAATCATGAAAATAGTTATGTAGATTAGAGAGAGTCCACCTTTCACTGACAGAAGGGGAGACCTGGCTCTAACGCATTAACTTACACCTAGTCTGATTCAGGTATACAAGCTTGAACTTGCATAAATCTATACCATTTTTGTCACCTCACTTTCACACCAAGGTCATATAAAGTGTAATATGCTTGAAATGGTTATTTCTTTAATTATAAGATGATGTTTATAATCATTGACATTTGTTAGTATATTTATTTCTGAGCATATCTCCTTTTAAATCTTAAATTTCGTTTTTGAAAAAAGACAAATTTCTCCAAGTCAAGGGTAACTGTAAGCCTTTCTGCCCTTTCCTCTACCATTCCCTTCCCCCAGCCATTCTCCAGAAACTTTATTGTATTATTACTTTGCGCTACTAACCAAACTAATTTTGTCCAGATTGAAAGGTTATAAAATTTCTACAATTCAGGCTCACAAAAGTAAGACAGCACATGTGAATTCAAGAAGCTGTTAGTTATGAAGCGCTTTTCCTTTCTGAAAGGAAAGTAGTTTTAAGCTTCATTGAACGGATCTTTGAAAAAGGTTGAGTATTATTTTACAATAATTTTAGACTTTCATGGCTGGAAATTAAATACAGCAGTTTTAGAGGTATATTTTACTTGAACTTTTACAAGCTTAAGGCCATATTTTTATTAAAAAATCGGACTCAGCACCTTAAATGGAGTACAATACCAGATGTGAGATACGGGAGAGAATGCTGGGGCCACCTGCTCACTGCGGATTGAAAACCTGTGTGGCAGCTGACGCCATCTAAAGCGCACATGACAGGGGGGAATTGTGAGTTATTAGGCTGTATCAGAAGAGCAAGGCTCAGTAGCCAGGGAAGATTCCGGACTTTCCCTCACATCTTACTGTGTGTTTGGGGAAAGCTTAGGTTGAAATGATACCCCTTTGCTTTGAAAACAACAACCACAGCAAAGCCACAAAACTAGTGCAAAACGCAGAGGCGGCTCCGTGGGGGCTTCTGTGGAGAAGCAGGAGCTGGGGAGGAGCTAGTGGAGAAGGCGAGCTTCATTTGGTGGACTTGGCGTGGCGTGTGGCAGGGTTCTGAGTTGCAGGTCTTTTCTCGACTGAACAGTTTTTCTTTCCAGTTTCCTAACGTTTCCCATCTTCTTTTACCTTTGCTTCATTCCTGCTTCCCTTGCTTTTTTAAAATTTTAATTTATTTGCTTTATTGTTTTTTTTTTAATTATTCGTTTTCTTATTGGCTGTGCTGGGTCTTCATTGCTGTGCAGGCTTTCCTCTGGCTGCAAAGAGCGGGGCTTCTCTTCAGCTGCGGGGTGCGGCCCTGCCGCAGTGGCGTTCCTCGTCGCGGGCGCAGGCTTTAGGGCACACAGCCTCCAGGGCCTGCAGCGCACGGGCTCCGGAGGCGCGGCTCCCCGGCCACAGAGCGCAGGCTCCGCAGTTGTGGCGCTCGGGCTTAGCTGCTCCGTGGCACGTGGGACCTGCCCGGATCAGGGATCGAGCCCGTGTCTCCGGCACGGGCAGGCGGATTCTTCACCGCTGAGCCACTAAGGAAGCCCCCCCATCCTTCCTCTTGCTTGTGATGGGAACAGAGCTTCCCGTTCAAGGTTTGAGCAGGGTGGAAGACCCAGGAATCTGCAGCTACAGGCACGTACCTGGAGCGGTGGTCTTTAACCTGGGGGTTGCATTTTGGGGTTTATGTGCTGGACGGTTTAGCTTTTAGACCCTCAGCTTTCATCGGGGCACTTCCCTGAAATTGTTCGCCCGAGCAAATGCCAGTGGTCGGGGATCAGGCCTGTTTTATACTCCCACTCTCCCCTTCGTAACTGCCCGTTTCATCCATCGGTAATCTGACGATGGATGAGCTTTGTCTGAGGTGGAGCAACCTCTGGGGTGGCAAACCAAAGGACGGTGCGACATGCCGGTGTGAGAAAGCAAATGACACACGGCGTAGCCATTCCTGTTGCATGTCAGGTGGTTTCCAAGTCTTTAGAGTAGGCTGAAGGAGGGACTAACCAATCTGTCAGCTGAAAGATCATTAAAAATACCTTTCGGTGAGAGATGAGGGTGTGATTTTCAACAAATATGTTGGAAGGAATTTAAAGAATTGGGTGACACTGTTATAATAAATTCCTTCTATTGCTTTGTACTTATGTATGTGAATAAGGTTTCTTAGTGTTTACCTCTAAAAGATGGAAAGTAGGAATAGAATTGATTTTTGATCCCTGTCTCATTCTAAGAGTAAGTAATATTCATTCACGGATCCAATTTAAAAAAAAAATAGAAGACCCATTCCTCTCTGAAAGAGCTTTTTTTCAATGGATTTGAAGTTTATATGTGTAATATTTTTATGAACATTTGAAACAATTGTGTTTTGGTCAGTTCTTTACTATTGATAATTGTACCCAGAAATCAATCCACAATAAAAACATTTTAGTTCTTAGAGCTTATGGTTATGTAAAATAAAATAATTAAAATGTTGATGTTTACATAGTTTTAAAATGTGTAAATACGTAAATCAGGGAGGTTAAGACTCTCAAACATAAAACGATTGTTAAAGTGAAATTTTGAGGGTGAAGTAAAATTTTGTTGAAGGAGAAAATAAATGAAAATTTCTGACTAAAAAGTTTATTTCTGTACTTTTAACATTGATAATATAATGGGTAACTCATTTCTGTGGTACTTCAATTGCTTTGAATACATTTTAAAAAGAACAATGTAATAGTTTTATTTAAAATGTCAGTGTCTACCCAATCAGAAATTCCATCTGTTGGAACTACCCAAATTTATATGTCAAGTTAAAAATATGCAAAGCTTTCATAGTTGGTTTTTTTTTTTGAAGTTCGTTTGAGGGCATGCAAGCCCTAGGTTCAAAGATCGCTGCTTTGGGGCACAGAGAGTTCCATGTGACATGGTTAACATTTTTTACCACATCATATGGGGTTCAGATGGGCTGCTGGGTCTTGAGCAGCAAAAAGTTCTCCCAGGAGAAATAATAAAAAGAGAATTGTGAGCAAGTGTCGGTGCTGTTTTACAATAATCTTCCATTTTCATAACTTTGCTGGAGAAAAATGTATCTGTGTGATGTTCAGGGACACTTGAGTGAGCTGTTTAAGTGCCAATCTGATCACATCCCTTTTTCTTCAAAAGCTCGCAGGCTTTATTTACATTTCCTAAATCTAGAGAGTCCCTCCCTCAGCACACTGGAGAGGACAGCCACTTGGCTCTTACCTGTTTCCCATTTGTGCCACGCCCCACTGGATATGGGGGAGCACTCGTGTCCATGCCCCGCTGGATGTGGGGGAGCACTCGTGTCCATGCCCCGCTGGATGTAGGGGAGCACTTGTGTCCATGCCCCTCTGGATGTGGGGGAGCACTCGTGTCCGTGCCCTGCTGGATGTGGGGGAGCACTCATGTCCGTGCCCCGCTGGATATGGGGGAGCACTCGTGTCCATGCCCTGCCGGATATGGGGGAGCACTCGTGCCCATGCCCCGCTGGATATGGGGGAGCACTCGTGTCCATGCCCCGCTGGATATGGGGGAGCACTCGTGTCCATGCCCCGCTGGATGTGGGGGGAGCACTCATGTCCATGCCCCGCTGGATATGGGGGAGCACTCATGTCCATGTCCCATGGGATATGGGGGAGCACTCATGTCCATGCCCCGCTGGATATGGGGGAGTTAACGAGCCCATGTATTCATAACTGCGTGTACACTTTTGGCTGATGTGGGGTTTGGGGATTTTGTGGCAGTGAAGAAATGGCAAGTGTCAATGTTAGTGGTGTGGCATGGCCTGGTGGAAAGAAGAGTCCAGAGACCCTGGGGCTCCATTTCGGCATCACTGAGTTGCTTTCACTTTGGCAAGGCCCCTACTTGATTAGAGCTTCTTTCATCCCCCTCTGGTCTGGAAGCTGAGCTACAGGCTCTGTAGGGCTTGACGCCAGTTGTGAGGGGGACGGTGAGGCAGGCAAGCTCACCGCAGGGAGCGAGAGGGTGAGAGACACACTTGCCAGGTGTTTCTGAACCAGGGAGGCAAAACCTGAAATTTGGAAGAGTACATAAATTCTTAGAACATTTTGTGAGGGAAGACAGATCTGCTCGTACAGTGCGTGAAAAGATGTCATGGGCCACCAGGGAAAGGGAAGTCAAAACCATAGCAAGTCACCATGGCTATTATGGAAAAGACACACAATGATAAGTGCTGTTGAAGACGTGGAGAAATTGGAACCCTCTTACACTGCTGTCGGGAATGTAAAGTGGTTGTAACATTCTGGTAAAGTCTGTAGGTTCCTCAAAAGAGTAAGCGTAGAGCTCCTATATGACTGTGCAGTGTATATAAATATATATACAGGCTTCCCTGGTGGCTCAGATGGTAAACAATCTGCCTGCAATGTGAGAGAGCTAGGTTCAATCCCTGGGTCGGGAAGAACCCCTGGAGGAGGGCATGGCAACCCACTCCAGTATTCTTGCCTGGAGAATACCATGGACAGAGGAACCTGGTGGGCTACAGCCCATGGGGTCACAAAGAGTCGGACATGACTGAGCAACCAACATTTTATCATATGACCCAGCATTTCTACTTCTAGGTATCAACCCAAGAGATATATATGTCCACATAAGAACTCGTATGTGGACATTTGTAGCAGCATTATTCATCATAGCCAATGAGAAAGCAACCCCACAGATGAATGGATAAACAAAATGTGGCCTGTCCATACAACGGGCCTCCCTGGTGGCTCAGACAGTAAAGAATCCGCCTGCAGTGCGGGAGACCTGGGTTCGAACCCTTTGTGTGACGATCCCCTGGAGGGGGGCAGAATAGTATTGAGCCCTGGACAGAAATGAGGTACTGATATGTGGTACAGCATGGATGAACCTTGGAAACATCACGCTAAGTGAAGGACGTCTGCCACAAAGACTGCATGATTCCCTTTATATGAAATGCCCAGAGTAGGCCTATCTGTAGGGACAGAAAGTAAGAGTAGCAGTGGCCGGGGGCTTGGGGGAGTGGGAGTTGACTGATAATGGGTATGGGGTTATTTGGGAGGAGCTGGTGGTGATGGTGGTTGGGGTTTAGTCGCTCAGTCATGTCCGACTCTTGGCGACCCCGTGGACCATAGCCCGCCCGGTTCCTCTGTCCATGGGATTCTCCAGGCAGGAATACTGGAGTGGGTTGCCATTTCCTTCTCCAGGGGATCTTCCCGACCCAGGAATCGAGCCCGGGCCTCCTGCATTGCAGGCAAATTCTTTACCGACTGAGCTACGAGGCAAGCCCAATAAAAATGTTCGACTTTGAGGACGTACTGAAACCCGCTAAGTCATATGTGTATACACATGCAGCTTATCCGTGCTGTTTTCAAAATGCTTGAATGCGTTTACTGGTTCCCGTTTTCCGTTCCGACAACCTTCTTCTTCTGGGCCCGGCGCACCAGCTGTTGTTTGGAAGTGTCCTCTTGGCCACCGTCCTGAGACGTTATTGTCTCTTCTGTTATGTCCCCTCTTCACAGACGCCGTGAATGCTAAGTCGCTTCAGTGGTGTCCGACTCTTTACGATCTGATGGATTGTAGCCCTCCAGGCTCCTCTGTCCAAGGGATTCTCCAGGCAAGAGTACTGCAGTGGGTTGTCAGGCCCTCCTCCAGGGCAGGCAGATTTTTCTAGCGCCCCCTGGGGAGCCCACACAGTGGCAGCCTCCTTTTTGGCTTACTCCCCTGTTTTGCTTCCCTGGTGGCTCAATGGTAATTAATCTGCCTGCCATGCAGGAGACCCAGGTTCAATTCCTGGGTCAGGATGATTCCCTGGAGAAGTGGCTATGCACTCCAGTATTCTTGCCTGGAGAATTCCTCCTGTTCCGGGGCCACTCAGTCACATTTACTTTATCAGGTCTCTGGAGTCTCCTGAAACCTGGAGCATCACCCCAGCCTGCCTTTGCTATAGACAACACTGACATTTTGAGGAATCCTGGATTTGATTCAGTTTGGGGCAGGAACAGTACAAGTGATGTTGTGTCCTCAGAACAGCTGACCAGGAGGCCAGTCGTCCTGTACCTACAAGATAGACTTTATCCCTTGGGAGCATAGTGTGCACAGAGTGCTATTTTCCTTTGGTACCAAGTAAGTAATCGATGGGGAGATGCTTTGAGGCTAGTATCAAACTTTCACCTAATTGTTTTCTTAGGACTCTTGCCGGCATCAGTTGGCAAAACAGCAAACTTGTAACTCATTCCTTTGACATTTATTTGTTGACACTCTATGTAGGAAGTAGCCTTCTCTCTTCTTCTTTATCCGTGTATTTATTTGTGTCATGTAGTACACATGTGTGGATTTCTGTTTGATTCAGTGGTTATTTTTAAAAAAGCTGAAGTGTGACAAATAAAATTGGTGAGCCCCATCAAGATAACATAACTTTCCTAAAACCTGCTTCCCCACGATCATTACTGTGGTCTTACCCTAAACGATTTCTCCGTGACCTTCTGGGGAAAGTGACTGGTGGGTGAGGAATCTATGAGGGAGGAGAGTTTGTTGGTGTTGTTAAAATTTATTCATTTTTAACTGAAGGATAATCGATTTACAGTATTGTTAGTTTCTGCCATACAGCAACGTGACTCAGCCGTAGGTATGCATACGTTTCCCCTCCTTCGTGAGCCTCCCCCCCCCCCCCCCCCCCCCCCCCCCCCCCCCCCGGGTTTTCCCCGCGCCCCCTTTTTCGCCCCCCCTGTATTACACCCCCCCCCCCCCCCGCTCTGTGTTGTACATATGCTGATGTGTATGTTTCCATGCCGCTTTCTTCATTCCTCCCACCCCTCTCCTTCCCTCCCCCACTGTGTCCACATGCCTGTTCTCTGTGTGTGTCTCACTGGCTGTCCTGCAAGCAGGTTCATCGGTCCCATCTTTCTAGAGTCCGTTATGCATTACTATGCGATACTTGGTTTTCTCTTTCTGACTTCATTCCATATCCACCTCATCAGAGAGTGTTGCTATTTTTATAACTGACTTTTTCTTGGGAAGGGGGCGAGCCTTAGGAATTTTATTTCGATTCTTTATGCTTCTCGGTCTTTTCCAAATTTTGTGCCATAGACGTGAATTACTTGTGGGGTAAGAAAGAGTGCTTCACCTTGTAAATCGGTTGTTTCCTGGGATACTTACGGGTTATGTAGAAATAGAATTCCCATAAGATTCTCACCCAGATTCCCCTTATGTTAAGATCTGACATAGTCATATTACATTTATTAAAAGCAAGAAGTGAACTTTGGTGCAGTTATTGTACCTGGGGCTCCCAAGACCACCCCCAGACTCACTGGTTCCCTAGGACACACGGGACATGCGGACTTACTCATGGCTGTGATTTATTGCAGGAGGGCACAGAACAAAATGGGCAGAGGGAAAAGGCCCAGGGGTGGAGCCTAGGGGGAGCCGGGCACAAACTTCCAGGAGTCCTCTCCCCAGGAGCTGACACAGTGCATCACAGTTGACACAGTTCAGCTGTGTCTGACTCAGGTAGACAGCCTCTGCCCAGCCGGTGCCAAAGTTTTGGACTCCCAGAAGGGATGGATTAAATAAAATGTGGTCTGTTTGTACAACGGAATATTATTAAGGCATAAAAACGAATGAGGTACTGGTAGGCGATAAAGCGTGGATGAACATTACGCTACGTGGAAGAAGTCAGACGCCAAAGACCACATATCGTCTGGTTTCATTTACGTGAAGTGCCCAAAACAGACAAATCCATAGAGATCCAGAGTAAATGAGTGGTTGCCAGGGAATGGGTTGGTGAACTGGGTCATGATTACCAGCGGGTAAGTGGTTTCTTTTTGGGGTTGAAATGAAACATTTTGGGGATGAAAATGTTCTGGAATTAATGGTGATGTTTGTAGAACTCTGTGACTATACTAAGACCACTGAATCTCACACTTCAAAAGGGTGAATTTGTGGCATTTCAATTATATCTCAATAAAGCTGTTATTAAAAAAAAAAGATAGGTGGTACAGAAATTCAGAGCTATATGTCAGATATGATTTAACAGGCTCGAACTCTTAAAAATAAAATATAATAAACATCTCTTGATGAAAAGTTATTTCCACATCTGGAAGCAGCAGAGAATAGCTTGACAGCCCACATAGACTAGCAGCTCTAACCGAACACAAAGAGTCAGACAGGACCGAACAGCAGCAACAACCGAGCCCAGGTAAATCAGCTGTGCAAAGTGCGGGGGGGTTTGGGTTGGGAGCAGGAGGAGGGAGCTGTTGAGGTTGTTGAGCCCAGAATTTTCCTCTATGTGCCCTTATTTGAGCTGTAGAGACCCTGCCCGTGTTATAAGGTAGGTTACATACACTCCTTAACAACGCAGGACCACATTTCATTCCTCTCTGTCATATCCTGTCTCTGAGCCCTCAGCACAGAACCTGGTCAGCATTCCATAAATGTCTGTTGAAATAAAATGAAGTAATTTTTCTGTCAACATATCCACCATTGGGAGAGGTGAAAAATTGAGAAAATGAATAGAATGTGTTTAACTTATTTTCACACTCATTTTATTGAAGCTCTCTGTAAAAATAAACCCATGTGGACGGTAATTGATTGAGTGATAATTTCTAAGTAGCAGAGTGTTAAAGTAGGTAAGTGCTTCCTACTGTGGAGAAATTGCCTGGCTAGAATCTGAACTGCTGAGGTGTTTATTTTAACACTGGGAAACATTTATTACTCTAAATTTGTTTCCATTCATACACAGCATCTATCATGCCAGATGTGGCATGTCTAAACTAGACATGGTTTGAAAAATGCAATAATCCCCGTATCAGGTGAATTTCTAAGAGAAATAGTTTTTCCTTTTTATTTATTGCCTGTCCCTTCTGCCTCTTTTCCTTGTAAAATAAAGCTGAAGTTGTGATTTGACTTAGTGTATTTGAGCTTGAAAAAGAGCTTACGATTAAAATTTGAATATCTCCAAGTGAAGCTTGAACTTGGGAGTGTAGTTAACAATGAGACCTGAGCAGCTTTTCCCCAGTGCCCGGCTCTGACTCACCCTCCCCACTTCATGAATTCAAACTTTATCTTAGGTGGCCCACTGCGGGAGGAACTTAGCTTTCCAAGAGGGCTTGGTTTTGGAGTCGGATGAGCCTGGCTTGAGTCCTGCTCTACCACTGACCACCTGAGTGACCGTGGTGAAGTCACAAGACTTCTCTGTGTTCAGTTTCCTCATCTGAAAAATCAGGAAGAATTATGCCTACTCAGAATAAGATGAAGTCAAAAACTAAATTTGATCCCAGGCGCTCCATGAAAGTTTACCCCTCCCCTGACAAGTACTGAGCGTCCCGAGTGGCGCGGTAGTAAAGAATCTGCGTGCCAGTGCAGGAGACGCAGGTTTGATCCCTGGGTCTCGAAGGTCCCATTGGAGGAGGCGATGGCAGCCCACGCCAGGATTCTTGCCTGGAGAAGCCCATGGACAGAGGAGGCTGGTGGGCTAGAGGCCATGGGGTTGCAAAAGAGTCAGACATGAGTGAGCAACTGAGCACACGCACTCACACTACAAATATTACATAGAAGGCACACGGGTGCGTGAATGAACGATGCTCACACGTTCTTGCACTGGTCATTCTGACCTGAAACCTGCCATATGGAGGCAATAAGAGTCAAGCCACAAGCCCCACGGGAAGTCCGCCCCAGCAGACCTCAGCCTTCTTCGGGAATTCTCATTCAGAGAAGGCGGCTGGCGAGGAGGGCTCCTGAGCAGGGGCCCTGGAGAAGTGGGCGTGGCACAGATCTTTGGTGCACACCCGGCCCCTTCATTGGAAGGCTGGCCCGCACGCGTGCCTGGCCTGCCCCCTGCCCCCGCCCCGTGCACCTCTGCTCAAATGTCCCCTCTGTGCTTTCCCACCATCCTGACACAACCGCCGCCGCCTCACCCCAGGCACCCGCCTCTGCTCACGCTTCTTGCGGGTCTCCACATTTTGTTTACTGCTCCCTCTAAAAACACAAGCTTAAGATCAGGGGTTGTTGACTCTCTCACCCAGGCCTGGCAGGGGCTCAGTAGATGTTTGCTGAGCGAGTGCATGCATCCACAAGGCGCATTTCGGGCTGTTTTGATTGTTTCCCTCCAACCTCTGTTTCTTTTAATTCGAGGTGGATCTTTCCAACCTCACTTTTGCCAGTCCTGGTTCCACTTAGAAACGAGGCTTGGTGATTAGGGAAAGTATCCCAACTTTGTATTTCAAGTAAGTCTTCTTAGCCAGTAGCTACTTTTGGAATTTTCTGTCATTTGGAGAGGTATCAAAAATTCCACATGGATTAAATAATTAAAAACATGAAAAAGGAGAAGACAGGATGTAGAGAGTTAGCCATGCTTTTGGTACGAATTCTTAAGTTTAAGGGTATTGAGTGGAGATTTTTATAGAAACTTTAATGAAAGTGTGTGAAGTACAGTAATAAATTAAATGTGTGTGTGTGTGTGTGTTAGTTGCTTAGTTGTGTCCAAATCTTTGCAACCCCTTGGTCTGTAGCTCACCAGACTCCTCTGTCCATGGGATTCTCCAGGCAAGAATGCTGGAGTAGGTTGCCATTCCCTTCTCCAAATAAATTAAATAATAATTAAAAAAAAAACCAAGACCCCAAAATAATTAACAACCAGCTTCGAACTGGGATTTTTCAGGGGAAAAAACAAGACAAAACAGGGCCATTTTGAGATACATTGGAATATCACTTGATCATTAAAAAGAATGAAATAATGCCATTTGCAGCAACATGGATAGATCATACTAAGTGAATTAAGTCAGAAAGAGAAAGACAAATGCCATGTGATACCCGTTATAGATGGGATCTGACATATGGCATGCTTGAACAGAAACGGACTCACAGGCGTAGAGGACAGACCTGTGGTCCCCAAGGGGAGAGGGGGAGTGGGGGAGGACTGAGAGTTTGGGGCTAGCAGATGTGAGCAGTCATGTGTAGGGTGGACCAGCAAGCCCCTGCTTCAGAGCACGGGGAACTAGACTCAGTATGCTGTGATAAGGGAAAAGAATATCTAGAAACGAACGTCTGTATGTAACAGGATTTACCTGTAGCTCAAGCGGTAAAGAATCTGCCTGCAATGCAAGAGACCAGGGTTGGGAAGATCCTCTGGAGAAGGGAATGACAACCCCACTCCAGTATTCCTACCTGGAGAATCCCCTGGACAGAGGAGCCTGGTGGACTACAGTCTGTGGGGTCTCTGTGGGGTCGCAAAGAGTCGGACATGACTGAGCGACTAACACAGACACACACGTGTAATGGAGTCCCTTTGCTGTACAGCAGAGATTGGCACAACACTGTTGATCAACTGTACCTTAATTAAAAAAGATTAAAAAGTAAAACAGGGCCACTCTGCTTTGACTCGGGGAACTTGTATGAGGCGGCTGACACGTGGGCCCCCTGAGGAGGCCCCCAAGGCTGACATGTGCCACCCCAGCGTGGGGTGGAAGGCAGAGAGCCCCAGGAGGTTCAGGGTGGGCAGGCAAAGCAGGGTCGATGCTGGTGCCTTGGCACTGCAGCTCACTGTTTTCTCAAGGCCCTGCCCAGGCTGGCTGGTCTCACCGAAGACCCGGCTGGCCTCCCTCAAGTACACGCAGATAAAGGCACAGATAACGTGAATCATCACAGGGTTCACACAGGGCAAGTGTGGCACGAGGGCGCATGAGGGCATAGCAGTCAGACGGAGGTTCTCTGTGTCCCTCCCACCCTGCCTCTGCCCTCTCTCTTCACATCCCCACCTGTGGGATGGAGTGGGAGGGGAAGAAAGATTAAAGAAAGGGAAGGAGAAAATGTCCATAGGATTGTCGTCCATTGTCCCGTGCTGGAGGATCGCTGAAGCAACCGTGAGGGACTGCAGTACCTCATGTGCCTGGGGTATTAGAGGGCAGTTCGGAGCAAGAAGTAGTTCTTGTCCGGAAGCACTGTGATGGCTGGAATGGGTGCACGTCAGAACAGTGGCCTCACTTAGCGCGGTTGGTGGGGACACGGTTCCTACATGGATGAGCTTCAGTTTGCTTGAATACCAGGCAAAGTGGAGGGACTTCCCTGGTGGCTCAGACAGTAAAGAATCTGCCTGCAATGTGGGAGACCCGGGTTGATCCCTGGGTTGGGAAGATCCCCTGGAGGAGGGCGTGGCAGCCCACTCCAGGATTCTTGCCTGGAGAATCCCCATGGACAGAGGAGCCTGGTGGGCTATGGTCCGTGGGGTCACAAAGAGTCGGACACGACTTTGCAATTAACACACATGCTCACATGCAAAGAGGAAAGTTAATATATTTAAGGTAATCAAAGTGTGGTACCATGAGGCAAAAGTGCGTGGGTTTAATCTGTGTGTATGTGTGTGTGTGCGGTTTCATGTCCTGGTAAATCTGAGTTCCTTTGCTCTGGTTTTCTGATTTCAAAATACATTAGCCATTTCGTGCTCTGGCTCATACCCACCTCATAACTGGAGGTGAGGGAACATGATGCCTAGATGTGGTTTTCTCTTAACTAGGTGATTATTGGTGGTGGGTGCTATTTGGGCATTGCTGTACTTTTTTTCCTTCTATTTTTCTTTTTGTTGCTGTGGGGACTGTGTTATGTTGCCTGATGATATACTTCCTAGAGCAGGTTATGTTCTAATGCTTTTTCAGTGTGTTAATTGGGTCTGGAGGGTTTCAAAAAACTACTCTGGGTATGGGATATGCTATTTATGTCTCTCTGACCCGTAGAAGCGGTGGTATTCACTTGTAATTCGAGACGGATTCTATTTTGGAAAGTCTCACCTACGATTCTTGGCTGTTTGTCTTTTAAAACTGAAGCAGTCCCTAATCTGAATCCCAGCAGCGCTCGGCCACCTCACAGAACCACGTGACCCTGCAGGAAGCCACCGGGGGTCCTGGCCTGTCTGATCTTCCATGTCGTGACCCAGAGAATAGTGGTTTCCAACTCTATTAGACCCTTGACTTCTCTCTCTTTTTTTCATAAAGCAGATTTTTGGGGGGATACAATTTACAATTCAACACTGAAAGTGTACAGTTAATTCAGTGGGTTTCAGTATATTTGCACATGTGTAAACATCACTACAGCCAAGTTTACATTTTTAACCCCCCGCCCCAGAAAGAAAGAAACCCCGTACCCCCTGGCGGTCACTTCCCATCCCACTCTGTCCCTGTGCCAATTCTAGCCCTAGGCAACCTCTCTTTACTTTTTCCTCTTTCTCTCCGAGTCTTTGCGACCTCAAAGACTGTACCCCGCTGGGTTCTCTGTCCATGGAATTTCTCCAGGCAAGAATACTGGAGTGGGTTGCTTTTCCTTCTCCAGGGGATCTTCCTGGCCCAGGGATTGAACCCCTGTCTCCCGCATTGCAGGCAGACTCTTTATCATCTGAGTCACCAGGGATTTGCCTAATCTGGATATTTCATATAAATGAAATCATATAACATGTGACCTCTTTTCATTTAGCTTCTGTTTTTTAAAAAAAAATATTTATTTTTTAATTGAAGGATAGTTGCTTTACAGACCTGTGTTGTATTTGGCTACTTTTGCTTAGTGTAAGTGAAAGGTTCATTTATGTTGTACCATGTCCATACCTCAGTTTTTTTACAGATATTTTATAATGCCATGTTTAACCTCTTGAAGTTAAATTCGTAGACCATATAACCAACCTACAGACATAGTTCTAAAAAGTCAGGATAATGTTCTAATAATAATAAAAAGAGAAATAAAAAGAAAATAGTTAATGTAAAATATTATGCATCTTAATACATGTTCATATCTGACTGTTGAAGAAAACATATGAAGTAGTTAGACACTGTATGCAAATATGTTGACTGCTGTTTAGATACATACATATGTGTTGCATCAAATAATTCAGACGCCGCGAGCGGTGTTGACTTGGATGACAAGATTTTTCATAAGGGCAACAACCCTGTAGTTTGGAGTTTACCTTTCCTCTTTTGATTTATATGGTGGTAACATCCTTGGAAAATTAAGAGCATAATAAAACTGTACAGAAAGTACTTTTTGTTTTCATATAAAAATGCAATCATTTTCTAATGTCAGATAATTACAAGCAGGTTTTACATCTACATGAGTAACCAGACGGTCATTAGACCCTTGTTTCAGTGGGTGGGAGGGTGGTCGCTCGCTGCCGGACAAAGTGAGGCCCTGGGCCCTCTGAGCACTAAATTCTAGTCATTGTGACCAGCAAAAATAGATGAATAAAGTTCTGACATGTCCCCTGGGGGCCGTCCTGCACCCATGGAGGACCTCTTCTCTAAGGGTCTACCTGTGACATTGGCTTCATCCATGCAGTATCTCTTATTAAGCTTTCTTTCCCCTTGTTGAACTGTTCATATTATTCGCCATGCTCTCACAGACAGGAGGGAAGCTGGCACCTTCCTCGTGCGTGGTGGGAAGGGATTACTCTGTCTGATTCTCCTAGCCCCCCACCCCAAGTCCCTTATGCCCTGAGAGGCTGCTGGAATCCCACTTCTGTTCCGAAATGTTGCTTGTCAGTGCAGTCTCAAGAAGTCATGCCTTCTGCAGAGCTCTGAGGATCCAGACAGTCGACATCTCCTTCTGATGCTTACCGCAGCTGTTGTGTGTTATAAATTATCCTTTGACCAGGGCATCTTCCTGCGTGGCCCTCGCTATGCCTGGTGCGTGTCTGCCTCGGGTGGGAACCCAGTGAGCATCTGTCTCCATGGTAGAGAAGCGGGATGTTGTTACTGCAGCAGTGTTTTAGCTTTCTCACTTGTGTACCCCTGAAATAATTTTGGAAATCTAGAAATCCTCTTACATGTGTTTAAACTGAGAGTTAACAGTTTTCACCAAAAATTTAAGTAATTTGCAGGGAATATGATAAATGTTGATATTCAAAAGAGTAGTATATCTTTCTAAAATTTCTCTAGTGAATTTATGTATTTATGTATAGGCCTACTTCATCCATTAAAAATTATTAACATATGAAGCTCGTTGATAGTCTCAATTTTATATTGTGATTTTATCTCCTAGAACTCATTTCCATTCCAGTTCCCTCAAAAGATTTTTTTTTCTTTTTAAGAAAGATACTCTTGGACCTTGACTGTCACATTATTTTATTTTTTTAAGGTAATTAATTATTTTTGTCTTTGCTGGGTCTTTGTTGCTGCACACCAGCTTTCTCCAGCTGCGGTGAGCAGAGGCTCCTCTCTAGTTGCAGTGAGCAGGCTTCTCACTGCGGTGGCCTCTCTTGATGCGAAGCACAGGCTTTAGGCCTGAAGATTTCAGTAATTCACCATGGGCTTAGTTGCCCTAAGTCATGTGGGAAATTCCCGGACCAGGGACTGAACTCGTGTCCCTTGCGTTGCAAGGTAGATTCTTAATCACTAGACCACTAGGGAAGCCCCCCCTCAAAGAATTGTATACTCATCTAAAACGTTTTTATGCTCAAAGTGTTGTTGATCACCCTAGGATCTTTCTCTGCAACAAAAACATGTAATTTTCTGTGAACATAAGGCTGTAAGAATAAAAAAATTCTGGACTGAGTTCTCTTTGCAATTGTCAATGGTATACAGTGTATCAGAAACAAGTACATTGTAAATTTTCACAAATGCTTATTAAGCATAACGAAACTTTTACTGAAAATTTATCCATGAATGGAATGGATGGGGTAATTTCTTTCGATTAGTTCAGTTAGTTCATCTGTGGATGAACATGACTTATTGATAGAATAAGAGAGTTTAGCATTAAAATCTTTTTTTTTTTTCAAATGTATGTAACCAGTGAGAAAGTTTCTTCTACTTTTTTATGTTAAAGTGGATGGGAATGGAAGGTTTGGTTTTTTTTTTTTTTCTTATATAGTACTGTCACTCATTTTTAAAAAATATTTTCAAGTTATATGCTGAAAATGACATTGCTCTCTCATCAGTAATTATTTTTGCTGATTTGTCAGTTAATAACTGAGGTCCTCCCTCAGTTTTGTTGAATGCAAAGAACTGGAAACCACTTGATTTATGAAAGGATTTTTACTAGTCATTAGAATCATTCACTCTATTAACATAGTATCATGCCTACAAGACTTCATTGCTGCTGCTGCTGCTGCTACCGCGTCACTTCAGGCGTGTCCGACTCTGTGTGACCCAATGGACAGCAGCCCACCAGGCTCCTCTGTCCACGGGATTCTCTAGGCAAGAATACCGGAGTGGGGTGCCATTTCCTTCCCCGATAAGACTTCATTATGACTTATCAAATTGTTATACCTATTAACGGGTTTCTTAGGTATCCCTACTTTAATTTAGTTGAAAATAGTTGAGAAAATTGAAATAGTTAATTTTCACACATCCTCATAATATGATACCTTTTTTAAATGAAATGATTTTCTTTTATCCTACATTTTAAATGTACTTTCATAAGACACTTGAGGTACAGATTTACCTTTCCCAACTTTTGAAGTGTGTGTTAGTCACTCAGTTGTGTCCGACTCTGCAACCCCATGGACTGTAGCCCCCCAGCTCCTCTGTCCATGGGACTCTCCAGGCAAGAAGACTGGAGTCGGTTGCCATGCCCTTCTCCAGGGGAACTTCCTGACCAGGGATCAAACCCAGATCTCCTGCATTGCAGACAGATTCTTTGCCATCTGAGCCACAGCAACACAAACCAACTTTTGAAAGTACCTGCTGTATAACGTAATTGCCAAAGCCAGTCCTCATTGGCAAACTAATGAGCCAAACCAGGCTTTCTGTTAGAAAGTCCATCATTGTTTTTCTTCTTCTTCTTTTTTTTTTAAATTTCCTTTACTTTATTGTGTTGGTTTTGCCATACAATGACATGAAACCGCCATGGGTATACATATGCTCCCCCTCCAGAACCCCTCTCCCTCCCCCCTCCCAATTCCCTCCCCCTGGGTCATCTCGGTGTACCAGCCCCGAGCATCAACCCTGGGCTGGCAATTGATTTCACATATGATAATTCACATGTTTCAATGCCATTCTCCCATGTCATCCCACCCTTGCCCTCTTCCACAGAGTCCACGAGTCTGTTCTATACCTCTGCGTTTCTTTTGCAGAGGTTCTTGTTACCATCTTTCTAAATATCATATATATGCGTTAGTATACTGTATTTTTGTTTTTCCTTCTGGCTTACTTCACTCTGGATAATAGGCTCCAGTTCCGTCCACCTGAGTAGAACTGATTCAAATGAATTTTTTTTTAATGCTGAATAATATTCCATTGTGTATATGTACCACAGCTTTCTTATCCATTCATCAGTTGATGGGCATCTAGGTTGCTTCCATGTCCTGGCTATTGTAAACAATGCGGCGATGAACATTGGGGTACACGTGTCTCTTTCAATTCTGGTTTCCTCGGTGTATATGCCCAGCAGTGGGATTGCTGGGTCATATGGCAGGTCTATTTGCAGTTTTTTTTTTTTATTTGCAGTTTTTTAAGGAATCTCCACACTGTTTTCCATAGTGGCTGTACTAGTTTGCATTCCCACCAACAGTGTAAGAGGGTTCCCTTTTCTCCACATCCTCTCCAGCATTTATTGCTTGTAGACTTTTGGATTACAGCCATTCTGACTGGTGTAAAGTGATACCTCATTGTGGTTTTGATTTGCATTTCTCTGATAATGAGTGATGTTGAACATATTTTCATGTGTTTGTTAGCCATTTTTATATCTTCTTTGGAGAAATGTCTGTTAAGTTCTTTGGCCCACTTTTTGATTGGGTCGTTTATTTTTCTCAAATGGAGCTGCAGGAATTGCTTGTATATTTTTGAGATTAATTGTTTGAGCGTGGCTTCATTGGCTATTATTTTCTCCCATTCTGAAGGCTGCCTTTTCACCTTGCTTATAGTTTCCTTTGTTGTTCAGAAGCTTTTAGATTGATGATAAAAACCCTCCAAAAAGCAGGAATAGAAGGAACATACCTCAACATAATAAAAGCTATATATGACAAACCCACAGCAAACATTATCCTCAATGGTGAAAAACTGAAAGCATTTCCCCTGAAGTCAGGAACAAGACAAGGGTGCCCACTCTCACCACTACTATTCAACATAGTTTTGGGAGTCTTGGCCACAGCAATCAGAGCAGATAAAGAAATAAAAGGGATCCAGATTGGAAAAGAAGAAGTAAAACTCTCTCTGTTTGCAGATGACATGATCCTCTACGTAGAAAACCCTAAAGACTCTACCAGAAAATTACTAGAGCTAATCAGTGAATATAGTAAAGTTTCAGGATACAAAATCAACACACAGAAATCCCTGGCATTCCTATACACTAACAATGAGAAAACAGAAAGAGAAATTAAGGAAACAATTCCATTCACCATCGAACAAAAAGAATAAAATACTTAGGAGTATTTTTACCTAAAGAAACAAAAGACTTATATATAGAAAACTATAAAACACTGATGAAAGAAATCAAAGAGGACACAAATAGATGGAGAAATATACTGTTCTTGGATTGGAAGAATCAATATAGTGAAAATGAGTATACTACCCAGAGCAATCTATAGATTCAATGCAATTCTTATCAAGCTACCAGAGGTCTTTTTCAGAGAATTAGAACAAATAATTTCACAATTTGTATGGAAATACAAAAAATCTCGTATAGCCAAAGCAATCTTGAGAAAGAAGAATGGAACTGGAGGAATCAACCTGCCTGAGTTTAGGCTATACTACAAAGCCACAGTCATCAAGACAGTATGGTACTGGCACAAAGACAGAAATATAGATCAATGGAACAAAATAGAAAGCCCATAGATAAATCCACACATCTATGGACACCTTATCTTTGACAAAGGAGGCGAGAATATACAATGGAGAAAAGACAATCTCTTTAACAAGTGGTGCTGGGAAAACTGGACAGCCACTTGTAAAAGAATGAAACTAGAACACTTTCTAACACCATACACAAAAATAAACTCAAAATGGATCAAAGATCTAAGCATAAGACCAAAAACTATAAAACTCCTAGAGGATAACATAGGCAAAACACTCTCCGACATAAACCAAAGCAGATCCTCTATGACCCACCTCCCAGAATATCAGAAATAAAAGCACGAATAAACAAATGGGACCATCATTGTTTTTCAATTCAGATGAACATGTTAATATTTATGTCCCAGTGACCCTATCTTGGTTCATTCCAATTTGAAAATGGGTAAACGAATGAGAAATGCGTTTTGTCCCATGAATAAAACAATATACCCCCATCTTAAATAGTTCTCTCTGTTATTTCTGTAGGAGTAAAGTTTTCTTGGATATCAGCTAGGTCATGGAAGAGGCAAGACTGGTAAGTGAAGTTGTTTGCACTCCCT
Organism: Antilocapra americana; assembly: GCA_007570785.1. Lineage (NCBI taxonomy): Eukaryota > Metazoa > Chordata > Mammalia > Artiodactyla > Antilocapridae > Antilocapra > Antilocapra americana. The sequence goes on along the minus strand of ML664172.1, from coordinate 6,409,112 downwards.
TTGCCAGTCTCTAGAAAACATCTGGGACAGGAACGATGTGGCGTGGCTCTAAATGCGTCGTTTCTAAACTCTGCAGTTTGAAAAATGTGTCTAAGATGGAGAACAATCTCTTGTTTATGGGGTTTGATTAAAGGCTCCCTTTTACTGACATCAGTGTTTGCATTACCCCTTTGCTCTCCGTATGGTTGTTTTTTACATCCTGGCCTGTGCTACATACAGTTAGACCCAGGGAGGGTGAGAGGTAGCTCAGCTGGTAAAGAATCTGCCTGCAATGCTGGAGACCCCGGTTCAATTCCTGGGTCAGGAAGATCCCCTGAAGAAGGGATAGGCTACCCACTGCAGTATTCATGGACTTCCCTGGTGGCTCAGACGGCAAAGAATCTGCCTGCAACGCAGGAGACCTGGGTTTGATCCCTGGTTTGGAAAGATCCCCTGGAGGAGGGAATGTCAACCCTCTCCAGTATCTTGACCGGAGAATCCTGTGGACAGAGGAGCCTAATGGGCTACAGTCCACGGGGTTACAAAGAGTCGGCACAGCTGTGCCACTAATCACACACAGCACAGGGTAAGAGGTGTTCCTTTTCTTGTTGTGTGGGAGGGAGGCAGGAGTTTCAGTGGAGGTTTTATATGCCTAGAGTCCAAGTCTATTCTGAAACGACTTGTTTTAGGAAAGAACACAGATGGAAAGTTGAAGCTCTGGGGGATTTTCCTCTTAGAACTGTTCGTGCTTACGTGCCCTCTTGGAAGGATGTTTTGCCCCAGTTAGAAGATTTTCGGACATTTTCAGTCCTCATTAATCATGAGGCTTTTGCAGCCGTCGTGTGCGCTGTGTTCTAGAAAGGCCACAGAAAGTGTTAAGACCGGTACACTTGTGTTTGGAAGTTAGAGAATTTGCGCTCTTCCCATCTCTTCCTTTCTTCCCCTCCCTTTCTTCTGCCCTTCTCTGTCCCAGAAGTTATTTAAGACAATTGATAAGTGTGCTAGAATCGATCGGATCCTGAATTAAAATTGGGAGGAACAAGAGGAGAAGCAGTGATAGAGATCCAGTGGTCGGGGGAAAATACTGAAAGCATGATAGGAATGAAGAATGATGCATAAAGGGCTTCCCTGGTGCTTGGTGGTGAAGAATCCGCCTGCCAGTGCAGGAGACTCGGGTTCAGTCCCTGATCAGGAGGATCCCACATGCTGTGGAGCAGCTAAGCCCATGAGCCACACCTACTGAGCCTGTGCTCTAGAGCGCAGGAGCCCCAACAACTGAGCCCCCTCACCCTAGAAGCCACTGCAGTGAGAAGTCTGCACACTGCAGCTGGAGGGTAGCCCCTGATCCCCACAACTAGAGAAACAGCTCACGCAGCAACGAAGACCCAGCACGGCCAAAGAAAAATGGGTAAAACCATGTTTTAAGAGATGCACAAGATGAGGACTTGGATGTCCGTACCCGAGGCTGGGCCCTTTGCAGAAGGCACTTGTTTTGTGCCCGGACTTGGTGAGGGTCTCAAGGGCCACTGGGGATGATGCAGAGGAAAACTTACTGGCCAGCGTTCCAGGCCTCCCGCCCTCTGGTACTTGGGGGAGAGGTGACCTGGCACCGCGCTGGCAGGAAGTGAGTACACATCCTGGGGAAGGACTCTGTTCCCCTCTTGCTCTGACTTCCTAAAGACAGGTGAGAGCCCTCTTGTTCGTGGGCTGCAGATGGCCTGGCCCCGAGCGACAGGACCAGGGTTGTGGCTATTTACAGATGTTGTCGTGAGCTCGCAGGAAGCGGGAGGCGGCCCTTTCTGCCAGGAGAGGAGCCTTCTAGTTTCAGAGAGAGCTAGAGGAAGGGATGAACCTCTAGTCTCAGGTGGCTGATAGCCCAGGTAATCCAGAAGAGCTCATGGGTAGTTTTCTGATAACCCCACTGACGGCTTCCCTGGTGGCTTAGACATTAAAGAATCCTCCTGCAATGCTGGAGACCTAGGTTCTATCTCTGGCGCAGGAAGAATCCCCTGGAGAAGGGAATGGCTACTCACCCCAGTACTCTTACCATGAAGAATTCCATGGACAGAAGAGCCTGGCGGGCTGCAGTCCACGGGGTCGCAAAGAGTTGGATGTGACTGAGGGAAAAACACCATTTATCGTGGTTAAAGTTTTTCCTTAAAATGACAAGCAACAAAGGGCAAAATCTGCTCTGTTAAACTGGTTGCAGATTAAAAATGGAAGCACTTAAAAGAGAATTATTCTTCTGAACTTCATAAAACAATGCTGTATGAGGGTGAAGGGCACCCTCAGAAGCATTTCTACTCTACAACCCTGATGAGTTTCATTGGGTGGCACTGTATTATATAATGTTAGCTTTTAAAAAACCTAGAAAAAATTACCTATACCAAAAAATATGGTATGTTTGGTTTTCCCCTAATTTTTCCTTTTTTAAATGCATGTTTCTGAAATGTAGAAGGCCTTTGTTGCCTCTACTTTGCCTCATCATCTCTCCCATTAGAGACCCATTTTAGGGAGTGGTGTTGACCATGAAGAGAAGTAAGTGAGAGGAATGAAATGAAGTGTAAAACCCTGTGAATGTCCTGAGAAAGAAAGAGCCAACCCAACGTCGCCCTTTAACAGGGTAAGCACACTTCGGGGCTAGGGATATTTGGCATCAAACCTGTCTCTCCTGAGTTTTAATTTTTACTTTGGGTCAGAAACTGCTGTGTTTTAGATGTTAAGACTTTGGTAAACTTGAACAGAGAAGAAATGTATCTGCTAAGGAGAAAGTTGGAGGATAGAGCTCAGAGAGTAGAAATCAAGGGCAGGTATGTCCCTAGTGGTCCAGTGTCTGAGGCTCTGGGCTCCCAGTGCAGGGAAGCTGGGTTCGAACCCTAGCCAGGGAACTAAATTGTACATGCTGCAGCTAAGAGTTTGCATACTGCAATAAAGATAAAGATCTTGCTTGCCACACTAAGACCTGGTGTTAGCCAAATAAAATAAATTAAAAAAAATTTTTTTTTAGAGGAAAGAAAGTGAAGGCAGACAGAGCCAGTAGAGTCTGGGGAGAAAGCTCTGGGAATCTCTTGGTCTGCTCCCCCCACCCCCACCCCCCAAGAGGTTGCAGTCTCTTGGTCTGGGCAAGTCTCTGGCTTCCTCCCACCCAGACGTTCCCATGGGTTCCATCTCCTTCCACATGAGGGAGGTGCAGGGGCTTGGCCAAAAAGCTGCCAGACTCATTCTTTTCTATTGGACCCTGATGGGATTATGATCCTGTTTAAGGACTAGAAAAATGAACCAAATTTTACAGATTTCTAAAACTTTTTGAAATAAGTAAAATGTAGAGGTACATGCACTTGTATGTATGTATGATCTCTTCAATGTACAAGTTAGCCCATTGGTGCATAACTATTGATTAATTGATTGCAGACAAAAAGGCCTTTCCCAGGTATGCTACTGAGACCTGTGCTTCTCCAAGTGGGTATGGTCCTCCCAAACTGGGCACGTAGCAAACTCCTTCAGTTCCAACATTTTCTGGGTCATTGTTAGAATAACATAGCTTAAATGGAATTTATTCACAGTGCTGTTATATCAATATATTCTTTATTATTTTAGGATTAGATTTCGGTATATAACAAGAATGTTGTTATTGTCTTCAGAAGGGATTTTATTATTGCCATTTGAGAATGGACCTTTTATTCCTTCACCATCTCCATTTTCTCCTTCATTAACTAAGAGGCAAATTAGACTTGCATTTAGCCGATGTCTGCCAAATGTTATTTTTAGAAGCCTTCTCACCTCTCTCTCATTCCCTGGGGATTTCTTCTGTCTTTCCTTCACTGTGTTTTGCCCTCTCAGTCATTGCAATCAAAATCATTGCCCTCCCAATGTTAGTTCAATATGTAAAACCTCTTGTTTATTTGCTTTTGGCATAGGAAAGTCCTTGCTCAGTCCCCAAATCCAAGGGAAAATGTTAAAAGAGATAGGATTCTGTATAGTAATAAATTTCTGTATGAAAAAATCACTATGAAATGGGTGGCCAATGGAGAAAAACATTTGGCACAATAAATACTAATGAAAAGATTAATATTTTCAATAAACAAAAAGTTTTCCAGTTAAAAAATGGGTAAAGGAAATGAATTCCCAATGGAAGCAGGTGATCAGTCAAAATATGGGAAAACATCTGAATATCATTATTAATAAATGTGGGGAAATACATAATTTCTTGCAGCCCAAATTGTAAAGATTAAAAAATTATTTGAGCAAAGGTGTGGGTGAAAAGGTATTCTCTTACTGTTGGCACAGAATTAACATAAACTTTCTGGTACATCTTGTGTAACACATGCCTTAAAGTGTACATATGTTTTGATAGTTCAGTTTGTAGGAATTTAAACCAAGAAGACGCAGTGGGCACAGAGATATAAATGTATATCTACATGTTCATTTTTCTGCTATGTATAATACAGAAAAACAGAGGAAGTCTCAGTGACTATAAATGATAGGCTGAATTTAACTGTATAGTTTGCTAGAACTATATGTATAGCTGTTAAAAACAAAAAACCCATAAGGACAGATCAAAAAAACAATACCCAGGGTTTGACCCAATTTTTGTTTTTAAAAAAGTAAAGAAATATGGTTTGTGCATAAGTTGAAAGAAGGTGAGAAAAGTTTACCAGAATATATTAATATTAAAGACAATTCTCTGTGGGGAATGGAATTATGGGAGGACTCCCTCCACTTCTTGTGATTTTTCTGAATGTTAAAAAAATTCTTCTGTGTGTATGTATTACTGTTGTCAACAGGAAGAAATCCTACTGAAAGAATGAAGTGTTTTAGGCATATGGAATATTAAAGGGTTCTCTTTATGCTGGTTTTTTTCTTTCTAGCTCAGTGATACTACAGTTATTTGTAGTTTCAACCTGAGGGTTATTTTAGTTTTACAATTTACCATATGCAGTATTTTAAATAAAAATTACTTCAGGGTTATTAAAAAATTGAAGTCTATTAGATATCAGTTACTTAGCTTAATATGCAACTTTAGTGAATTAAGACCAATTAGTAGGATAATAAATAAGATACTAATTATATCTACTATAATAAAGTATAAAACATAAATATATTAGTATTTACTGTTCATGCTTACTGTAAATTTCTGTGCTGATGCTTTTAGCACTGAGATTCCATTAAATAATTCATAGAGATGAGTTTATACTAGATTTGTGCTTCTATGAATACCAGCTGTAATTTATTAATTGGTCACTTTTTATACTGTATCCTATGCTAAACACTTGATTTTTTTTTTTATAAAAAGAAAATTTTGCCCTTCCAACTTTGATGTTAAAAGGATTTCTGGCATCTGGTGCTGTTTGTAGATTCTGAACCCCAGGTAGTTTTTCTTCAGGTTTCTGCCTGAAGTTTTCCAATGCTAAAACAACGATAACTTCTTGCAAAAGAGAAAACTACTGTCATCTTGTATTGAGGCAGTGGTGGTGTTCCCAACTTCACTATTTGCAAAAGGGAGATTTTAAAATCAGTTTAAGCTGGAGAGCTGAAACATTGAGCCAAATGAATTCGATTTTTGTGTTTTTGAAAAGGCTGCAGAAATTGCAAGAGCTGTTGTTAGAATGGCCTTTTGAAAATCCCCTTGCATGCTGGACGGAGGATGAGCGGTGCCTCTGAATCTGGCATTGTTGGACCAGTCGAGCAAAGACGGGTTTATTGACAGGAATGCTGCTGAAGAACCACAAGAGTTGAGCTGTTTGCTTTCAGATTTAGCAGCTGTTTAGACAAGCAGAACTCTTTATTCTTGCTCAGACCTGAGTGAGCTGAGCCTCAAGGTTGAAAAGTAAAAAGGGAACATAAGAGAAAGTTCTTTCTCAACTTAGATTTCTGTGTGTTACGGACTTTGCTTCAGAATTGTCTTTGTCCTTATTGGTATTTCTTCCCATCCTGTTCCCTAAAGGATTCTTCTTTTTTAGAAATTAACTGCATACTTTCATCATCCAGTCCACCCTCTTTTTTGTTTTTAAGCTTGTCTGTTTTTTTTTTTCTTTTCTCTGAGATCTTCCCAGATCAGGGATTGAACCCATGTCTTCTGCATTGGCAGGCGGATTCTTTACCACTGAGCCACCAGGGGAGCCCCTCCACTCTCTTTTTTGTTTTCCCCAAAACGAAGCTACAACAGCATCAGCAACACAAAACCTGAATAGACCCTCCCCCTGAATGAACTCGAGAGAATTGTCCTCCGTCCCACTTCTTGGGAACACAGGCCCAGGCTCCTACAAGTGTCTTTGGAGATTGTGCAGGGCACAGAAGGAGGGCAGAAACCCAACAATTTCTTGAGTGCCAACCATGTGTCAACATTTAAAGCTCTGGCCGGTGCTCTGTCAGTGTTGCCCTGATGCATCTGTGCAGAGAGATGCACTCCACATCCGCCTCCTTCTCTGCCATCTTGAATGGTACTCAACCCTGCCATTCAAAGCTTTAGGAGGTGGCAGTATCGCCATTTCGTAGATGGGGAAACACACCTTGACGTCTCTCAGCTAGAGAGTGCAGGACTTGAAGTTGAGTCTAGGTCTGCTTAAGCTTGTCTTTTTTCCTCTCTTTATAAACAGAATAAATAGTGGTATGGGCCACCAAAAATTTTTGTTCCTAGGGAAAAAGGAAGTCAGATTTATTTCTTATTCCCATCAGAGCGGGCTTTTCTGTCTCCTGGGCTATTTGGACATTTCTCTCTACTTTGTTGTTGTTGTTGTTTAGCCTCTCGCTGTGTGCAGCGCTTTGTGACCCCATGCGCTGTAGCCTGCCTGGCTCCTCTGTCTGTGGAATTTCCCAGGCAAAATAAGTGGAGTGGGTTGCCATTTCCTTCTCCAGGGGATCTTCCTGACCCAGGGATCGAACCCACATCTCTGCACTGGCAGGCGGATTCTTCACCCCTGAGCCACCAGGGAAGCCCCCTATATCTACTGAGTGACCCTAAAAATCAAACTATTAAACTTTCAGCTTTAAGAAAAATTACCTATTTAACATTTCAGGTGGAAACCCTGCCCTTCGCTGACCTTTCACCTCCCCCTGGGTCTCACTGCGCCCCAGGCCAGCCTTGCAGGAGAGAAGAGGTGTTGGCCTTTGGAACACTGCCTCGAATTGCCTGTGAAATCTCTTCCTCGAAATCTCTTCCAACTGGTGTGATCTTTCCATACCGAGGGACAATTTCAGGTTTTGCGTACTTAGTGTAGGGAGAGAAACATTTGCCAGTGTTTCACTAGTGGCCTGATTTTCATGATTTTTCTAATTAAGGGTGGTGGAGATGCCTGTGATAGGAATAGCAAATTGTTCCAGGTGGCAAAGTCAGCGCAGCTAAGAGCCCTGTTAGGGTGCAGGCCATGGTACTGACTCCTCTGGACGGGACACTCGCCCTTGTTACGTCTGGTGGTTGGTCACCTCCCCGGGACCCCCTTTGCAGGGCGCTGAGTAGCAGGCGGTGAGGGTGGAGGGGAAGGAGAGGCGACCCAAGGAGTCCTCATGAAAGAAGAGTGTGCAGATGATGCCTTGAACAGAAAGTTTGTTGCTAGGTTGGTTTTTTTTTTTTTTTGAAATCACAAAATGGACAAAACTTGTTATTAAACCCATTTCCTGTGTTTAAAAAGAAAAAGTTGTAGTTGAAGAAAATAGAAGCATAAAAAATCAAGTCCGTGTAAGCTTGAAAAGAAACCTGCAGTGGTGGATTTGCACATCAGCCTTAATTGGCCCAATTGACCTTCTCTGCTGTATTTACAATTGCCTTCAAATTGTAAGCAGATGTTTGAAACCCCTTCTTTAATAGGTCTGCAACATCTGTTTCACCACCGCCGCCGCCCACCAAAGCAGCCGTAATTAGGGAGCACCTTACGCATACATTTTTCCTTATGGACCCAATCGATCGGATTTCTCCCTGAGGTATTAAAGTCAACCCTGATTCTCGCTTTTATTTGAATACACTTTGTTTTATATTTTCTTACACACAAGAGCAGTATGCCAGCCCAATTGAGGGAAAAAAAAACAAAGATAATTAGGCTCCATAATAAAATTTTAAAATAGTGTCTCTATAGTGGCTGAGAACAGGTGAAAAATGTTTGCGTGCATAATGGTAAACCCTTGAAGATGTGTGAGAGTTTTTGTCCTTTCCTGCTGCCTTTGTGTTTTCAGTGGAGTGTTTCCTGTAAAATCAGCAAAGGGAAATGTGGAAATCTTAAAAGCTGGGAGGAAGCCTTATTTATCCTATTTTGTATTTTAACCAACAGCCTTCATTTCTTAGGGAGCTGTTTTAGGTTTATAGAGAAATTGAACAAAAGGTACAGAGTTCCCCTAACCTTGCCTCTCCTCCCCTTCCTTGTTCTAGTTCTCTCGTTATCAACATCTCAGGGTGGTACATCTGTATCGATCGATACATTATCGTAATGTTAAGTGCATCACTTACATTAGGCCTCTCTCTTTGTGTTATTTATTCTGTGGGTTTGGACCAGTCTGTAATGACACGTCTCCACCATTACAGTATCGTCCAGAGCAGTTTCACTACTCTAAAAATCCCCCTGTGGGAGGGAGCATTATGGATGGGAATATTCTTGTATGATGATATGTTTACTTAAAGAAGGATTTATTTCTGATGCACGGTGGTCCAAAGACATAGTCATTTTGAGGTTTTACAATTGAATGTACAACATTTCAGAGAACAGTCTTTTATGTGCCTCATGGGTTTTTGTTTTTGTTTTTTTATTTTGTTTATTTATTTATTTTTATTTTCTTTACATTATCGTGTTGGTTTTGCCATACATTGACATGAATCTGCCATGGGTATACATGTGTTCCCCTTCCAGAACCCCCCTCCCACCTCCCTCCCGATTCCATCTCTCGGGTCATCCCGGTGCGCCAGCCCTGAGCATCAAACCTGGGCTGGCGATTGATTTCACATATGATAATTAACATGTTTCAATGCCGTTCTCCCATATCATCCCACCCTTGCCCTCTTCCACAGAGTCCACGAGACTGTTCTATACATCTGCGTTTCTTTTGCTGTCTCGCATGCAGGGTTCTCGTTACCATCTTTCTAGATTCCATATATATGCGTCAGTATACTGTATTGTTGTTTTTCCTTCTGACTTACTTAACATTTCATATAGACTTCATAAATTTCACTCAGGTTGATATGGCATGATGTATGCCTAATAATTAGAAAATTCTGTGAATTGCTAGCATTCACTTCAGTTGTACGTAAATAATTTTAAGGGTCAAACTTAAGGTTGTATCTTTTTTGTGGACACATTTTATTTTTTATTTTTTCATAATATATATATTATATTGAAGCTTAGTGAAAGTCGCTCAGTCATGTCCGACTCTTTGTGACCCCATGGACTACACGGTCCATGGAATTCTCTAGGCCAGAATACTGGAGTGGGTAGCTTTTCCCTTCTCCAGGGGGTCTTCCCAACTCAGTGATCAAACCCAGGTCTCCTGCACTACAGGCGGATTCTTTACGAGCTGAGCCACCAGGGAAGCCCTTATTGAAGTATAGTTGACTTACGTTTCAGGTGCATAGCGAAGTGATTTAGTTACACATATAGACTTATATTTTAGATTATTTTCCATTGTAGGTTATTATCTTTATTGCTTGCTGCACATGTTTTTTTTTTTTTTAATTAGAATCTAGCATTCTAGTCAAACCAGTGGGGTCAAAATGTCATGAATTTTTTAGTTAGGCAAAAATTCCTAAGTTTTCTAAGATATGTATGATACATACCACTTATATATATGTATGCAAAAGCTTGTGGACACTTATTTTAAATGACTTGCATCAGGTAAGATGTGTTTAGTGGAAAGAGTTTGTTATCAGCTCTTTTGTCTTATATGTCTTTTATCTGAAGATTCCTTCCATATAGATGATAGCCAAAGTCTAGAAGAGGAGAATTATGCCAGGGAAAAGCACCCAGTTTCAAACACGTGAAGAACAACAGAGAGATGCCGGGCTTAGAACTGCGTGGGAGAGGCCTGTACCCTCTTGACACATGGTTAGGCTGATGTAGGTCTGTGGCGTTCAGGGCCAGGGATTAGAGCAGTTGGACTGTCCTGGGTACATGCCCTTGAACAGGGTGCAGACTTCTTGTTTTTGTCAGCAGTAGAGGTAGATGTTGTTAAAGAGCTTCAGCGAAATGTAGGGCTTCCACGGTGGCTCAGATGGTAAAGAATCTACCTTGCATTGTGGAAGACCTGGGTTCGATCCCTGGGTTGGGAAGCTTCCCCTGGAGGAGGGAATGGCAACCCACTCCAGTATTCTTGCCTGGAGAATCCCATGGGCAGAGGAGCCTCGTGGGCTACAGTCCACGGGGTCACAAAGAGTCAGGCAAGGCTGAGTATCTAAGTACCTCATGAAGTATATTATGTATATAGAAAAGGATACGTATCCTAGGGGAACATATGTATACCCATGGCAGATTCATGTCAGTGTATGGCAAAACCAACACAATAATGTAAAGAAAATTTTAATAAAATAAAATAAATGGGAAAGGAATCTGGAAAAGGATAGATATATGTATGTGTATAACTGACTCACTTTGCTGTATACCTGAAACTAACACACCATTGTATATACTTCAATAAAAATTTTTTTAAAATAAAAATAAAAAAAAAAAGGATACATATCCTAAAGGGGTAGCATTTGAGTTTTTACAGATTAAACAAGTACATGTAACCAGATCAAGGAATAGAGCCATCTAGCACCCCAGAGGTACCTCTCGTGGTCCCTTGTGGCCACTGTTCTCTTCTAAGGCGTGCTTTCCTGACTTCTAGCACCATCATAATTTTGCCTGGTTTTGTACGGGTTCGAAATGGAAACAGATACTATGGGCTCTTTTTGGTCCATCTGTCACTGCATGGCTTAGTTTGTTGATCCCTATTGCTGTTAAAAGGCTTCCCTGGTGGATCAGTGGTAAAGAACCCGCCTGCCCATCCAGGAGATGAGATGATCTTCCCTGCGTCAGGAATATCCCCTGGAGAAGGAAATGGCAACCCACTCCGATATTCTTGCCTGGAGAATTCCATGGATGGGGAGCCTGGCGGGCTGTATTCCATGGAGTTGCAGAAGCGTTGGAGCCGACTAAACCACAGCAGATCGCTAGTAATACTCCATCTGGTGAATGCTCCACGATTTGCTCATCTGTCCTACTATTGACAAGTGTTCAGGTTGTCTCTGGTTTGGGGTTTTTATGAGTAGTGCTGTTATGAACAGTCTGGGTCTTTTGGTTAACATATGTAGTTATTTCTCCTGAGTATATACCTAAGACTGGAATTGCTGTGTTGTAAGGTCTGCATATGTCAACCCGAATAGTTTTCTACTCATTCTGACAAACCTATTTCCAATCAGCCAAGTATGAGAGTTCAGGGTCAGCAGACTTTCAAGACCAGTACTCGCATTCTTACTTGATGGCCTTGTGTTACCAATGACAGCATCGCTAGGGTGCCAAGCCTAACCTCAGCTGTGGAACAGAGCCAGGCCAACTAAGGGGCACAGCTAAGAACTGTATTCACCCAACAGGGACCAAGCCTCGTGCTTTCATTGTACCTTCTCCATTTTACAGATGAAAAGACTGTAACCAAGGTGATGTAATTTGTCCACGGTCTTAAAGGCAGGAGTAGATGTGTGTCTACCAAAGACAGGGAAAGGATGAAGGGCAGGAAGAGGAGGGGGCGACCCAGGATGAGATGGTTGGATGGCATCACTGACTCAGTGGACATGAGTTTGAACAAGCTCCGGGAGATGGGGAAGGACAGGGAAGCCTGGAGTGCTGAAGTCCAAGGGGATGTAGAGAGTCAGACATGACTTAGCGACTGAACCACAGCCAAAGACAGATCCCAAAGCAGAAGCCTGTGCTCTTGGCTGCGGTATTGTGTAGCCCTTGCCTTTGTGTTTAAGGGCTGGTTAAATCCTCTTGCCTTCCAAAGAAGTTGCATTACGTGACTTCTAGAAAACGTGGGCATGGAGGACATTAACTTGATCCTCCTACACAGCATCTTACTATTACTGTTAATAACTGTAATAATAAATAATTATGGTTTGGCGCTATGAACTCTAGATCTTTACACACCTTATAAATTGTTCCTAATACTTGGACAGTGGCTTATTTTTTTGTTTCTCGATGAAACAATGGCATCAAAAGACCTCAGAATACTCTTTGTTGACACATTCAGCCCACTGAAATTTAAGTATAAGCTAACTGAGTTAAGCTAGTTTGGGCAAATTGAGGGACACCTTTGATTTATATGTAAATGTTTTGTCTGTTTATGCCCTATATAATATCCATCCAACCTTTTCCAGAAATGGAGTCTTATTGAAGATGAGAGTCTGTTTGTATGTTGAAGCTCTCCCCTCTGCCACCCCTCACCAAAAGTACTTCTAAAGTTGTCCCAGCAGATTGCCCACGGACCATTTATAAGCTAAAGAAAACTTTTCTTATTCAGTAGTCTTGGCCTTCAGTGAAATAAATATTACCATTACAATTTATCATTCAAGTCAGTAGGCATTTTGAGTCATCTTTGTGTTAATGTAGCTGGCTTGGAAAACACACTTACAACATCGTTATAGGTCAGCAGCTGGGTATGAGTGTCTTGTTGTGCAGTCACTAAGTCGTGTCCACCTCTTTGCAACCCTGTGAACTGCCACCCGCCAGGCTTCCCTGTCCATCACCAGCTTCCTATCACTGTGAGGTGTCTGTTGTATCTTAAAACAGTGTGAAAATTTCGAAACATGCGTGTAAAATGTGAATAGTGAGCTGGACCATCTTTCCATGAACTTTTGAGTTAGGTCTTTTGTGTGGCGTGTCTGTTAATTTCCTTTGCCCACACCGCGAACATTGTCTTCAGCGATCTTGTACTTTGTTAGGTAGGTCTTGTCCCCTTAGGCGTTCCCTGGCCCCCTGCTGCTCTCTCTTTTCTTGTAGTTCTTTCTTCCCTGAGCTATCTCTTCTATCCCTCCCCCTTTTAAAAAGTTGAAGTAAAGTTGATTTATAATGTTGGTTTGGGGTTGGAGCATAGTGACTCAGTATTTTTACAGATGGTACTCCATTAAAAATTATTACAAGATAATGGTGGTAATTCCCTGTGCTATACATCTTTGTTGCTTATCTGTTTTATACACAGTAGGTTGTATCCCTTAAACTCATACCCTTCATTTCCTTCTCCCCTTCCTCTCGCCCCTTTTGTAACCACTAGTTTGTTTTCTCTATCTGTAATTCTAATTTTTCTTTGAACTCCTTTTGAGACTTACACTCTATAATAAAGCAGAAGTATGGTTTGTGTTTCTGTATAGGAAGAAAAGCAGATTCTCACAAAATAATGAGTCATCTCTAAATGTGTGTGAGTAGTGAATTATCATCATACACCAGTCAGAATGGCCATCATCAAAAAATCTATATATAATAAATGTTGACTTATACTTTGTTGGTTGAAATGTAAATTGATAAAGCTACTGTGGAGAACAGTATGGAGGTTGCTTAAAAAACTAAAAATAGAATCAACATATGATCCTTCTCTTGGGCATATACTCAGAGAAAACCATAATTCCAAAAGACACATGTACCGCAGTGTTCATTGTAGCACTATTTACAATAGCCTGGACTGGGGAGCAGCCTAAATGTCCCTCATCAGAGGAATAATTAGGAAGATGTGCTATACACACACACACACACACACACACACACACACACACAATGGAGTATTACTCGGCCATAAAAAGGAACAAAATAATGTTTGCAGAGACGTAGATGAACCTAGATAGAGGCTGTCATACAGAGTGAAGTAAGTCAGAGAGAAGCAACTATCATAAATTAATGCATATATGTGGAATCTAGAAAAATGGTATAGATGATCTTATTTGCAAAGCAGAAATGGAGACACCGATGGAGAGAACAAAAGTATGGAGACCAAGGAGCAAAGGGGAGGCGTAGGATGAGTTGGGAGATATGTGACTGATACTACGTATAAACAGATAATAAATAAGAACCTACTGGGAACTCTGTTCAGTGCTCTGTGGTGATCACCTTGGGAGGGACGTCCAAAAAAGAGGGGACATATGTAAACACAAAGCTGATTCACTTTGTTGTACAGCAGAGATTAGCACAGCATCGGAAAGCAACTATGCCCAGTAAAAATTAATTTAAAAGATGTGTGTGGGTGAGATCCTTAGAGTCAGGCATCTTCCCAACCTGCTTTCTGACCTGTGATTCCCAAGGAGATGGTCAGCTATTGCCGGTTTATTTCTGAAAATGCCACCCGGCTTTGACTGAAACCGGCCTTCTCCCTTTCAATGCGTACTTACTAAAGCCATCCTGGAAAGTGGGTCTTGTCTTTCCCCTGAAGTGCGCATGCGAATTCTGCCCACCGACATCTCGCGTCTTTTCAACTGTGGGTTTTTGCGCGGCATTGACTATGTGAAGCAACGCCTACGTCCAGTCTCATTTAATGTAACTGTAGAGACCAGATGCTTCAGCTGGGAAGTTGGTCCCCGTTCCTGTTTAATACTCTTTGCTGCTTAGAAGTAAGAAGAGTTTGTCTGTGTATCCAGACTGTGTTGGTTTCTTGTGACCTGCTGCAACCGTGCCCACAAGCAGAAAGTCGCCCTCTCCCAGGCCTGGAGGCCAGAAGGCCCCCATCAGGGGCGTGCGTCCTCCGAGGTTCTGGGGCGGGGCCTTGCATCTCCCAGCCTCTGAAGTCCCTGGTGTTCTGTGGCTGGTAGACGCATCCTTCCAGTCTCTGACTTTGTTTTCACGTGACCTTCTCCTCTCCGTGTCTGTCTCCTTCTCCTCTGGCTCAACATTTGAGGATGTATGTCATTGGACCCAGAGCCCACCCTGGGAATCTCACCTCAGGATCCTTAATCACATCTCCCAAGACCCTTTTTCCAAGTAAGGAAATATTCACACAGTCTGGGTATCAGGACATGGACGTACATTTGCGGGGAGGGTGCGCCGTGATCAACCCACACCGCTGAAGGAAGGCAGCTTGCATTTCCTAAGAAGCTGACAGCAGGAAGGAAGACGGAACACCCTGGCCAGTGACCTGGGAGGGGGCAGGCTTGCTTGCGTCCTGTCGCTGGTGCGGGGGGCGCACATGCCCTCCTCTGCAGCTTTGAAATGAAAGCTGCAGCCTCAGTGTCGCTCATCAACTAAAAAGGGGATGAAATGACCTAAAAATAGTCCTAAGTAATCTCTGGCTTTAAAATTGGCCCAGATTCCCATGTTACTTAGAAAGTGTGGAAAGAAAAACTTGGAAAACTATCAGCTGCCTAAATGGTCATTACCTAAGGATTATTCAGATTTTGGCTTTGTTTCAGGAAACATATTCATTTTGTTTTCAATTTATATTCTGTTGCTCTTCCCTTACCCCGACCCCATACCCCTCAGTGTGAGAACCTGGTTAGCTGTGCAGCGTATCAGGGTTTCAACAAGGGCTGAGCCCATGAAGACAAAAGTGGCTTTCATTATTGAGCTTGACACAAGATTCGTGATTGGAGCTGACTTGCACATTTCTCTAAGATTATACTTTTATGAAAAACCAACTCTTCCAATGTGTAAAAATTACCACTCATTTCTTCCCATGTGACCGCTGGTGATCTTGTATGTTCTTCTATGAACTAACATTACTGGGAAAGAATTTAAAAAAAGTATCATTTCATTTCTGCTGATAATTTTGTGTTTGAGATTACGGAGTTGTGATACTGACAGCCAGGAGGTAAATTAAACGCTAATGCTCTCTTGATTAATAGATTTTTTTTTTTGACTGGGATTTATAATTCACCCTCAGCCTCTTTTATTCTGTTTGGGCTATTCCTAACATGGACTTGGCCAAGATGCTGTCTTTTGCATTGCATTTTAAAATGTCTATAATTTGTATCGGAATTATTTTGAGTTGTGTATTAAAGGTTTCCATTTAAAAGGATCGTAACATTATAAAAAGTTGTAAAACATAGTGCATAGTTTTTGTAATGCTTCACAGAACCTTTATAAATAACTTTTTGAACAATAAGCAGATCAAACTCCAGTGCTGAGAACATCAAGGTCCATTCAGTTTGTGTATATTTATCACTATTCAGCGAACATTTTTGATATAGTTCCTGACTGGTACTTAAGAAAAAAATGATGAGCTCTTTCCTTAAACTTACTGCCTTTTTTTTTTTTTTAAGCACTAGGATTTTCACTGAGCTAGTAAGCAAGATAGTATTCCTATCTTAGCCTTAGGGTAAATGTAGTTCTTGATCCTGTTTTGCAAGAGGAGAAGCAGATTAATTTTCCTGGATAGAAGGCTTGCCTTGTGGAGGGCTGTCAGGCCCTCTGAGTGTGGCGCAGGGCCTTGTTCCAGAAAAGTCTTGTGACAGTGGCTCAGAGGAGTGGCGGATTGACTTGGGGGTGTGTTGGAAACTGCGTCACTAAATCCAGCGAAGCATAGTCAGGATGAGAATGCAGACGGGGGCGTGGGGGTTTGAAGTTGGCAGGAGGTCGTGGGCATGTTTGCATGGCATTATTGAGTGAGAAGGCAGCTTACATGTGGGCATGGTGGGCTAGGGGATGAATGAATATGAGCCAGCTGACTCCTGCTTGGATTGTTTTAAACAAATTGGTAATCAGCTCTTTGTCACCGTGACTGAAGTAGGGGAGGCCCACAGAAAGAGGGCACCAGCTCTTACATGCCCAAAGAGATATTTTCATGTCTAAAAATGACCTGGTACTGATTACTGCTGGCAAAACATGACATCTTTATGGTAGCTAATTAGCCGGCTCCCGGGGCCTGTCTGCCCAGGAGCAGCTGACGCAGGGCATGCAGGAACACCGGACTCCGGGGACACCCGATCCCGGGCCTGGCTTGGGAGATGCCCAGGTCCGTAAACACGCAGGAGCAGGGTGCCCTGGCATGGCCCTGCTGGGGGACTGAGGCCCGGGAGAAAGGAGCACCCCCGCCCCGCTCCCAGGGCCTTGCCCTGAGCAGGATAGCGCCTAGTAGTCCACTGAGGCAGTCTGAGCTGTGTTTCGGGTTTATGGGCTTGGGAGGGGCCGAGTTACAGAATGGCTACTTCCAACTGTAATCTGGAGAAATTGTGACTTTACAGCTTTGACACATGCTCTGGATTTAATCTGACTGCTAATAAAATACGTTTGCGCCGTCAGTTGGTTTTAATCAAAATTTTGACCCAAAAGGTGATAGCTCTAATCACTGCTTTTGCTGTTGGGATTTCTGTGGGATTTATATAGGAGTCTTCAGTGCTGGAAAGCTTCTTGGCTCCAGAAGACTCTTGACATAATATGAAATTAAAGTCTTTGTCACAATATTTGGGAAAGACAAAACCATAAGTTGCGTTACTGATATCTGACTCAGACGCCTTGAAATCCCCTGGCTCTAAACCTTGGAAGCGGTTGGCTGCTCCGTTGGAAGTGGTTCCTCCCAACCCGTGGGTTCCCCACGGGGTCCCATAAGGCCAGGACACTGAAGATGGGTAAGATGAGGCTGAAGGCTTTCATCTGGGCATCGAAGGTAGCAGGCTCTCTGAGAAGCTTTCCACTGGGCAAGGCAGTGCTCCACGGGTCCTTGATCCCAGGCAATTGCCCTTTTTTAATTACTCTTTTCTTTAGGAGGTATTTTTGTTTCTCAGTCTGAAAATGTGGTGTTGAACCCCGAATATGAAGCCGCAGAAGTATCTGTTTGAAGAGTCTCTCCATAAGTGGCCACAATCTGCTGGGCCACCCAGAGGCCCAGGACATACTGGGTCGTGCTTGTGGTTAGTCTTGCTCGTGGTGGTCTTGCAACAGGCCTCACCTGCCATACCTCATGTGTTCTCGTGTGTTCTCACACTCAGTCACTCTGGCTTGGCCTTCCTTGTGGTGGGTCCTGCTCCCACTCGGCTGCTGCCATGCTCAGTCACTTTTGCAGTGGGTCCCTCCCTGACTCTTGGTGTCTCCCACACTTGGGCACACCCACGCTCAGTTCAGTTCAGTCGCTCAGTCGTGTCCGACTCTGCGGCCCCGTGGACTGCAGCGCGCCAGGCGTCCCTGTCCATCACCAACTCCCGGAGCTTTCTCAAACTCATGTCCACTGAGTCAGCTACTTTCTTTTTTCTTTTGTATACACCCACTTGCAACTAGAGAAGCAAATTCACTTCCATATTTGGAATCAGATAATTGGTCAATGTGAAGAAATATGTGACTACCAAGTATTCATGAAGAGCCGACATGTGTCCAGTGGTAAATACCACATACCAGCAAATTCTCTTCATTCTGGACAGATGTGAAGGAGAATCTTTTCTTCTCAAAACTTAAGTTCACAGTTTGTGGGCTAATTTTGATCACTGGAAATATTAATCAAGATGCAGTAATTTCACTTATTTAAAGCTGTAGTAATTTTGCTGTGGGAGTCTTTGGATCCTTTACCACTTTCTTATTTTGGAATCTTTTCCTTTGTTTTTATCCTCCTTGCTTGGCTAATGTCCCATCCTTTTCTTTTTACTGTAGGTGTTTCCATATTATGTTCTTCTTTCCCTGAGTATTAAAATCTGCATGTGAAATCAGTATCCAAATCAAATATTCTAAGATCTGTTTGTTTCGGAAGGTTTCCTACTGGGGGTGGGGGCACAGTTCTCTGTACCGTCTGTGTCTCATGCTATCTCCTAAAGAGGAGAAAGTTCACGTTTTTTACTCTTTCAGAAACTGGAAAAGGAAGAGCAAACTCCTGTGCTTCCCTTAGTCATTCAAATATTGAAACCAAGAGCTGGGTGCTAGGAAGGTGCCTGTGAATCTGGTAATGCGTCGCGAGCCTTTCAAGATTCATGCTGCCACGAAGGCTATCTTTTAAGGGTACATTTTTTCCCCCACCTACCTTTGAGAATGTACCTTGTGGACTTCCCTGGTGGCCTAGTGGTAAAGAATCTGCCTGCAATGCAGGGGACCTGGGTTCAGTCCCTGGGTCGGGAAGATTCCCTGGAGAAGGGAAGGGCAGTCCACTCCAGTATTCTTGCCTGGAGAATTCCGTGGACCGAGGAGCCTGGTTGGCTATGGTCCATGGGGTCACAAAGAGTCGGACATGACTGAGCGACTGACACTTTCACTGTGTGAGCGTAATATTCATATCTTAAATGAAAGAAAGCGATTTAAAGGTAATGTCTTGGGAAGCAATGAACAGGAGTTAGGGAGTAACTGTCAGTGTTAGGTCTGAGGCTCTGCCATTGAGCTGTGTGACTTTGGGCAAGTTACTTAACCTCTCTGTACCCCATCCTCCTTATCTGCAAAGCAAGAGTAATGTACTGTGAGTATTAAATGAGCGATGGCTATAAAATGCTCAGAACCGTGCCTGGCATGCACTAATCTCTCTGGGACCCCAGGAATCCTTGTATAGGCTGCGTGTAAGATTGGGGAGCTCTAGCATCATTTATTGTACTGTTTCATATTTAACCAACTCTTTAGACATTAACCGGCTCCCGTGTGCTCTGCACTAGGTTCTTCATCAGGGTTCTCTCGTATGGCGCTCTGCCTGCTGGGAGTCCAGTCACATAGACAGTAAGATCAATCCTTGTGTCCTCTGCCTTCCTTCCTCTTCCTCCTCATCAGGTATTTCCCTCACCTTCTTGTCCTTTCATTAGGTCATAGCTTTGATCACATTAAAGCCAGAAGGCCACTTGCCAAATGGTAGACAGGACACAGATGAGAGGTACCCATGCATGCAGAGCAGCAATAAGGCCTGGAGCTTCCTTACTTGAGCCCAAATGCCCACTTGTGTGCAAGAACACATCTCTCAGCGAATTGAGAGTTTTCCCCCTTCCACTGTGGTGGTAGAAAGGCGGAAAATTGGAGCTGTAAAAGCAGGGTTGTGTCATGTATCTCGGGCTGCTTGTCTTAACGTCTAATCGATTATCTTGATGCTGTTAGGAGAGGTCAAGTCACTGGGGAGTGTTCCTAGTGAAAGTTCTGAGAGCCGATGCTTCAGAGGCCAGTTCTGCAGCAGGATGTAAGCAGAGGTATTTTTCTAAAGTTTAAAATACATTCCCTTCCATCTGCTAAGAAGCCTAAATCCAGAAAATTCAATACCTAAATATAGTATTTTTCAGTTTCCAACGTGTCAATAGTTCTTTTGATAAAAGAACTCCATTTCTGTATTCTTTCCTACCATTAAATTATCCTCAAAGATTGCTATTTCTTCAACTTTCCTTAAAAATTTTCAATAGCGTTTGAAAAGCAGCTTTGAAAAATAATTTTAAAAATACTTATTTATGTCCTTCCGGTGGCGTTGAGTCTTTGTTGCCGCTCACAGGCTTTCTCCAGTGGTGGCAAGCAGGGCCTACTCTCCAGCTGCGGTGCGCTGGCTTCTCATCAAGGTGGCTCCTCTTATCGTGGAGCTCGGGGTCTACAGCTGTGGCACAGGTCAGCAGTTGTGGTGAATGGGCTTAACTGCCCCGCCATCTGTGAGGTCCTCCCAGACCCGGGATCGAAGCCATGTCCCCTGCATTGACAGGCGGATTCTTACCCACTGTACCATCAGTTCAGTTCAGTCGCTCAGTCATGAGCTAATACTAGACCCTCTACTGCCTCCATTTCTCACCTTTTTCCCTTTAGAATACTTTTTCTCATCTTCACGGTGTAAACTTCTCTTGGCAGGCAGTAGAGCAGAATGGAATCCCAGTTGTATTGCTCACTGTGTAACCCTGGACAAGCCTCCTTATTTGTTAAATGGGAGGATTTCGTTCACGGTGTTGTGAAAGTTCACTCACAGTATGCATGGCGTACAGCTTGACACAGACATCCTGGACAATGCCACACCGTGGAACATTACTGGTTTACTAAGAGCTGGAGATGAAGGAGGGCACACTGCAGGCACGATAGTTAGGGACTGATTTCAGGTCTTTCGAGCAGAAAGGGATCCGCATCAGTTCAGCCGCTCAGCCGTGTCTGACTCTGCGACCCCATGGACTTCAGCACACCAGGCTTCCCTGTCCATCACCAACTCCCGCAGCTTGCTCACACTCATGTCCATCGCGTCAGTGATGCCATCCAACCATCTCATCCTCTGTCGTCCCCTTCTACTCCTGCCTTCAATCTTTCCCAGTGTCAGGGTACCTTCAGGGAAGTCTCTAAAAAGAAACTTTATATAACCCGTCATGTGTTCATTTAACTATGTGAGAATGTAAATTATAGTTAAGATAACTCTGGGTCTCTGAGATTCCAGAAAAACCATCGGCATTTCTAGTTGAGGATGGCAGTCTGCATGCATGTTCATCATATCTCTTTCTTGAGCCCCCAATGAAATAACTGTATGAGAGTAAAAGTTAAATGTCTACAATATTAAAGAAAATGAGTGACGGTTATCAGCAGACGAGCATTCAACCATTTTCTAGAAGATGGAAAGCAGATGGAGGGAATCATGGCTGGTGGAGCCTAGGGTACCCATGGAGCTCTGCCGCTGTGGAGGGAGTTCTCAGCAGAGTCCTCCTAGGCTCTGGACTTGGGATGTGTCTGTTGTGGAAGCATAGGGTTCAGTTATATGCCCACTTGTCAGCGTGCCCTCTCCTGTGCCCCCCAATCCAGAAATGGCATGTAGTTTTGCCCAGAATAAAATATTTATCTTTATAAAGAAATTGAACGAATTTAGGTGATAAATGGCTTCCCAGGTGGCACAGTGATAAGGAATCTACTTGCCAGTGTAGGAGGTACAAGAGATGAAGGTTTGATCCCTGGGTTTGGAAGATCTCCCGGAGAAGGAAATGGCAACCCACTCCAGTATTCTTGCCTGGGGAATCCCGAGGACAGAGGAGCCTGGCAGATAGAGCCCATGAGGTCACAAAGAGTCAGACACAACTGAGAGCACACACACACAGGTGATAACTAGGGCAGTCAGTGTGGTATTGGTCCCTCAGAGAAGTATCTGTTTATAGATATAAATATACTTCGATAAGGGCTTCCCAGGTGGCTCAGTGGTAAAGAATCTACCTGCCAGTGCAGGAGCTGCAGGGGACACGGGTTTGATCCCTGCATCAATAAGATCTTCTGGAGGAAGAAATGGCAACCCACTCCAGTATTCTTGCCTGGAAAATCCAATGGCCAGAGGAGCCTGGTGGGCTGTAGTCCATGAGGTGGCAAAGAGTGTGACTGAGCATGCACGTATTTCTTTGACAAGAAAAGGAAATTTCTGGATCAGAGAATAGACCTTGTGTTACAAAGCTTCATAGTGCTCAAGCCCCATGCGTGGTGCAGTAAGACTATGGTGTTATCCTGTGAATTAATTTGCCAGGGCTTCCATTCTGAAGTATTCCTGGCCGCGTGTGTGCTAAATCGCTTCAGTCGTGTCCGACTCTTTGCTGCCCCTTGGACCGTAGCCCGCCAGGCTCCTCGGTTCATGGGATTCTCCAGGCAAGAATGCTGGAGTGGGTTGCCATGCCCTCCTCCAGGGGATCATCCCAACTAGAGACTGAACCCACATCGCATGTCTCCTGCATTGGCAGGCCGGTTCTTTACCACTAGTGCCACCTGGGAAGCCCCTTCCTGGCTGAGTGGCTTAAACTGCAAAAGTTTATTTTCTCACAGTTTCATAGGCCAGAAGTCCGAGATCAGGGTGTGGGCAGTCCTAGTTCCTTCTGAGAGCCAGGGGGGAGGTCTTCTCTCCTTGGCTTGTAGGTGCCCATCATCTTCTTCCTCCATGTGTCCAAATTCAATCTTATAAGGACATCGGTCATGCTAGATTAGGGGCCGCACTAAGGACCTTGTTTTAACTTAATCACATCTGTAAAGACCTTGTCTCCAAATATAGCTGCCTTCTAAGATACTGGGAGTTAGGATTTCAGCATTATGAATTTGGCAAGGAGGGGGCCACACCGTCAGCTCTTAACAGCCCGCCTGTGCAGCTGGGTGGCACTATAGCAGAGGAATTCCTGCGTGAGGAGACTGGGGCCTTCTCTAGGGTCGGCACACCTGTCCAAGTCCTTCCCGGGAGGGAGGGGAGATGCTTTACTGGAATATAGCAAACCTGCCCCTGGGGAAGGGGAGGGAAGAGGGCAGCCGGAGGAAGGGGAAGGAAGTCACCAGGGTTTCACTAACCTGAAATGTAAACCAACAGTCCGGGGAGAGAGACCTACGTCCCCTGGAGTACTTACTGCTGCTACCTTCCAAGGCATATTTTCTTTTTACTTTATTATTTTTTTTACTGAGGTGTAGCTGCTGTGCACCAAGACATTTATTTTATCCAGTCCTTCTTGAATCAAATCGGCCCGTTCTCTTTGCTATGAATACCTGGATTGTGCAAAAATATGAAAATGTTCCTGGAGAATTGTGTCCGAACACGTGTCAATCTTTTTATTGCCTCAGGTTTGAATATGAATGGAAAACCAAGGATTACCAAGAATGTTATTAAAGCTTACAATGAAAAAGGCCAAAATAAACAGGAAAACTGACTACTGAGGAAAAATAGCTAATTCAAGGGAAATGAATAGAATCTGAAAACATCTAATTAGGATGTGAATCTGCAGTCATTTCATCCTTGAAACAAGAATCAGATTTTATTAAAGTTATAGGGAATTCCCTGGTGGTTCAGTGGTTAGAAGTTCCGTGCTTTTGCTGCTGGGTCCTGTGTTTGATCCCTGGTCAGGGAACTAAGGTTTCCTGAAAGCCAGGGGGAATAAAAAGAGCTACAATATTGGAAATGTATCATGACTGCCACATTTTTTGAAATACTAATAAAGAGGCTAGATAAAGATATACTCAGGAAAATGTTTTAGATAGGGACCGAAAATATGAAAGTATGGGGAATATGGGAGAAGAAAGAAGACATGTAGAAGATAAGGCCTAAAGGTCTAGCCGACCTCAGTAGCTGTATGTGCCTTAAATTTCAGTTAATAAAAACTAAATTAAAAATTCAGTTCCTCAGTGACACTCGTCTCATTTCAGGTGCTCAGTAGCCGTAGATATTTAGCCGTAGATATTGGGCAGTGCAGATTTATAGGATATTTCTATCATTGCAGCATGTTTTATTGAGACAGCCCTGGTGACCCATAAGGGAGACCATAGAAAAGGGGGTGAGGGAGGGGAGGGACTTTCCAGATAAATCACACGTGAGCGCACGACTCTTAATGTTGAAAGACACTACATCAGCCAGGCACAGTGGATTTTATGTCGATACATCTAGATATGACATACCATTATCAAATCCTTAGGGAACCACAGATAAAAGGAGTAGTATAAAAATTTTAAGTGAGGGATAAATATAGATAACTATAAGTGAATGAGATTTAGTAGTGCGAGTTTTGAAGAAAGTTCTGAGGGAAGATGATTTTTTTTTTTTGATATTCATTATTGGCCACACTGAGCCTTAGTTGTAGAATGCGGCATCTTTTTCAGCTGTGGCATGAGGGATTTTTCATTGCAGCACATGGGATCTGGTTCCTTGACCAGGGACTGAACCCTGGCTCCCAGTACTGGGAGTGAAGAGTCTTAGCCACTGGACCACTGAGGGAGTCCAGGAAGATGATTTCAAGACTACAGTCATTTCCACCCAATTCATCAATTAAATTTAAAGACAGCTGAAGAGATTTGGGATACTATGCCGAAAGTCTCAGAAAGCCAGCATGATGAATATCTTTTCTCAGAAAGTCACTTGAGGATATGCTTTGGAAAAACAAGAAAGGAAGCCAAGAAGGGTGGAATCATGATATCCAGGAAACAGTGGGTCCAATTTATAAAGGCGGCGAAGGAGGTCCTGAGAAGACGATGAGGAAGCAGGCCTAGGTTCACCCATTCCGTGTCCTAAAGAATGAGACAGAGCCCTCCGGGAGGAAAAAATTCTGGAAGAGAAAGGAAGGGGCCAGTGTATGTACTGTGACGAAGAGCTTAGTAAAACGTGGACGTGTGTATTAGTTTCTTACAGCTGTTACAACAAATTACCACACACTGGGTAGCTTACAAGAATAGAAATTTATTCTCTCACAGTTCCTGAGACTAGAAGTCTAAAATCAAAGTGCCAGCAAGACCATGTTCCTTCTGGAGGCTCCGGGGGTCAGCATCCTTCAGCTTCATTAAGTGAAAGTTGGTATTCATCAGCTTTAAGAATGAATCTATAGACAAGAGACTATGGACTATAGACTACTGGTTTTTCCAGTGGTCATGTATGGATGTGAGAGTTGGACTATAAAGAAAGTTGAGCACTGAAGAATTGATGCTTTTGAACTGTGGTGTTGGAGAAGATTTGAGAGTCTCTTGGACAGCAAGGAGATCCAACCAGTCCATCCTAAAGGAGATCCAACCAGTCCATCCTAAAGGAGATCCAACCAGTCCATCCTAAAGGAGATCAATCCTGAATGTTCAATGGAAGGATTGATGTTGAAGCTGAAACTCCAATACTTTGGTCACCTGATGCGAGGAACCGACTCATTGGAAAAGACCCTGATGCTGGGAAAGATTGAGGGCAGGAGGAGAAGGGGAAGACAGGCGATGAGATGGTTGGAGGGCATCACCGACTCAATGGGCATGAGTTTAAGTAAACTCCGGGAGTTGGTGATGGATAGGGAGGCCTGGCCTGTTGCGGTTCATGGGGTCGCAAAGAGTCCGACACAACTGAGCGACTGAATTGAACTGAACTGATAGACAAAATGCAACAGTTGCTGCTAAACTGAGTAGAGATGTCCTTAGGTCGGTTGATGTAATAGGTGGCAGAGGTGGAAGGAGAAGCCGAGGAGAAATGGAATGGAGAGTTGAACACCAACATGCTTCTTGTGGAAACTTACCAGCAAGATCCACTTTCTGGAGAATAAAACAGTCAGTGGGATTGCTGGTGTGTTGTTTGAAGTTTCACAGGCGTTCAGTAGAACTGGCAACAGATGCACAGCTAAGAAATGGATGATGGGCGAGTTAGCTAAATCCTCCTAGCGGGAAGCCAGGGGACAACATATAAAGTTGCCAAACCATAAACCAGCCAGGGGCTGTTGGAACCAGTTAAGTAAGGCATGCTGCATTTCGAGAGCATTTTTTTAATACTAGTTTCGGAGCTTGGCTAGACCCAAGGGGCTTTTTAATGACACCATTTTCCATGATTAGCAGCATGGTTTGATAATCGCACGTTTGTCTTCCACAAATGTTTCAAAAATTTTAAATAGGCCATATTGTCTTTTTCTGGAAACGAAACTCCACAGTTAATAATTTTATTGCATTTTCTTTTTCAGTAGGTGGGATCAAAGGAGTGATCCTGAAATTATGCTTATGGTGGACTTAAGTAAAAGGATTTATGCAATCAAATTTACAGATTGTTTTTTATTGATCACAACTTTTATGCTAGGGATCAATTTTAATCTACTTGACACCATTAATTGCTTATCCACTTAAAAAATTTAACTCTAGTAGATGGAAGAAGCCCTACTAATGTGAATTGGTTTTGCTGATAGTAAAAATATAGTATTATGTTCTATGTTATAATTAGAAAGCAAGAAGAAAAATTGCTGAGTAGACCACCCTTGCTGTTGTTTAGTTGCTAACTTTTGTCTGACTCTTTGTGACCCAGGGGCTGCAGCATGCTAGGCTTCCCTGTCCTTCACTGTTTCCCGGAGTTTGCTCAAACCCATGTCCATTGAGTCAATGATGCTATCCAACCATCTCATCCTCTGTCACCCTCTTCTCTTCCTGCTTTCTATCTTTCCCAGCATCAGGGTTTTTACAAATGAGTCAGCTCTTCACATCAGATAGCCAAAGCATTGGAGCTTCAGCTTCAGCATCAGTCCTTCCAGTGAAAATTCTGGGTTGATTTCCTTTAGGGTTGATTGGTTTGATCTCCTTGCTGTCCAAGGGACTCTCAAGAGTGTTCTCCAACACTGCAGTTCAAAACCATCAATTCTTTGGCACTCAGCCTTCTTGATGGTCCAAATCTCACATCCATACATGACTACTAGAAAAGCCGTAGCTTCGACTAAACAGACAGACCTTTGTTGGCAAAGTGATGTCTCTGGTTTTTAATATGCTGTCTAGGTTGGTCATAGCTTTGCTTCCAAGGAGTAAGCGTCTTTTAATTTCATGGCTGCAGTCACCATCTGCAGTGATTTTGGCTCCCAAGAAAACAAAGTTTTTGCTGTTTCCATTTTTTCCCTATTTGTTACCCCTTTGTGAATAAGGAGTAGTGAAGGAAAGAAAAGTCCTCCCTTTGAGTAGAGTTTTGTGCAGCACATTCTTTAATAATTCCAGGGCATTCCTCCTGCCTGCTCTAGAGAAGCATAGCCATTCATTTCATTCCACCAACTTCTGCGTCCTGTCTACCAAGTGCTGACCTCTTTGGAGATACAAGTATGAACATTCTTTCAAGAAATTTAGTCTTTGCTAGTAACTCCCCACCGCCTTGTTGACATACTGTAACCTGGCCCCTGACTTTAGTCCATTCTTTCTGAACCTACTCAATCGGACTCAGTCTGCACCTTCAATAAAATTTAATCCTTTCTCCAGTTCTCAGAACATGGAAACACTGTTTTTTTTAAAAAAATGCTCATCAGAGTTTCTTTCTGCCTTGGGAATGATATGCCTCTCCCTTCTAGAAACGCAATATTTCTCATTTCCCAGTTGGATACACTCATGGCGACCTTTAGTGCTTTTCTTAATTTTGTGCCCCTCATACTCTCTTATGCTCAGAACGGACTTCACGTAGAAGCTCCTCATGGAATCCTCGAGGTGCGTCTGTTCTCAAGCTGCCACCAGCCATCTGTTTTCTTTTGTGTCCTGAGGTCTCCTTAGTGCACCATCCATTCTGTCCACAGCCCTCCTTCCTGCTTGTCTGCTGCACTATTTGATCTGCTGTTAGAATTCTTGATCCATGCATTTGGCCATTCTTTATTCCTTTTGCCTGTAAACCTGCTCGGATCGTATTCAACACTAGACTCTCTCCTGCCTCCGTTTCTCCCTCAGAATACCTTGTCTGATCTTCACGGTGTAAACTTCTCTTGGCCAGCAGTAGAGCAGAATGGGATCCCAGTTGTATTGCTCACTGTGTAACTTTGGACAAGCCTCCTCACTTGTTAAGTGGCAGTGATGAGAAGAATTTCGTTGACAGTGTTGTGAAAGTTCACTCACAGTCTGCATGGCATACAGCTTGACACAGACATCCTGGACAATGCCACACCTTAGAACATTACTGGTTTACTAAGAGCTGGAGATGAAGGAGGACACACTGCAAGTACGATAAAGTCAGGGACTGATTCCAGGTCTTTCAGCAGAAAGGGATCCGCATCAGTTCAGTCGCTCAGTCGTGTCCAACTCTGCAGCCCCATGGACTGCAGCACGCCAGGCCTCCCTGTCCATCACCATCCCCTGCAGCTTGCTCACACTCATGTCCATCAAGTTGGTGATGCCATCCAACCATCTTATCCTCTATCATCTTCTTCTCCTCCTGCCTTCAATCTTTCCCAGCATCAGGGTCTTTTCCAGTGAGTCAGTTCTTCACATCAGGTGGCCAAAGTATTGGAGCTTCAGCTTCAGCATCGGTAATTGAGTACTTGGAAGATCAGAGAGAGGGCTGGAGGTGCTGACTCTGGGAAAGCCCTTGAGGTGGCACAACCATAAAGGAGGGCATGAGTCTGGGGAGCCCCTAGAACTGCTGGCTTCATGCCTGTGTCCACCACCAGAGGTCAGGTCCCCGCTGCCTCCACACCTGCTCCCAACACCCAGGCCTCTTGGGCCCTGGGACACTCGATCTGGCTCCTCACCCCCCCAGGCTGGGGACCGAACTGCCTGCGATGGGCCGCAGCAGCAGCAGGCGGGGGTCCCTGCCTCTCTTTCTACTTCCACATCTTAAGTGGCCCGTCTATGTCAGCTTCCTGCAAAACCTTAACCTTTAGGGAATCTAGGGATGCCTTTCTCTACGTGTCATGATCAAGGCCTCCTTCCTCTGGCCTCTCACCTCTGGCCCTAAGGTTCATCCTCTCCCCTATCTGTTGGTCTCTTGCCTCTAGAACCCTCCTTTTCACCCTCAGCTCTCCTGCTCTGGTGGTCTCTCTGTCAGATGTCACAGTGGACATCTTCCCTCCAGCTCTGGACCAAATCCAGGCCCCTCTTTTTAGAGACTCTTCCCATGCGCGCTGGTGGAGATCCATCACTTCCTGTGTTTTTTCCTTTGCCCACGGAGCCCAGCTCTTCCTTTCATCTCAGGCTCAACCCATGTGCCTGCCTGCTGTTGCCTTTGCGTCTCCATGGAAGTGTCTCCACATTCCTGGACTGCTCTTTTCTCATCGGCCCACCGAGCAGTCCCTGGCCGCTGCTGAGCCCCCTCTCCTGGGGGAGATGGCCCACAGGAGTGCCAGTGTTCTCTCTGTATCACTGTCAGTAAGGGCTACTTTCCATTTGTATTTCTGGTTACGTTTTAGTAAGTATTTCATGCCAAACAGTAAATAAACTTGCGTGGGGATTGACTTGTCACTTGAAAAGATAAGATCGGTGTTTGGCATATGCCTTTGATGTATTCAGACAAAGCATCCCATCAGCCACAGAGAAGGGAAAGAAGAGGAATTAACAAAAACAGACCTCAAATGTTAAAGATCAAGAATGCAAAGTTCAAGAAGGAAGCTCTTCCTGCCACGAGTCCAGCCCCTCTTACAGAAAATATCGGCTAGAAGCTAAGAACATAAGAAGAGAGGAGGGGAGATTAAAAGTTCATTCATTGGCAAAAGTACTGAAATCAATAGTAGTAAAGATGATTGTACATTTTAAGTATTGGATGGGAAGAACTGAAATTCTTCTAACATTGTCAAGAATCATTTCAGGAGGTGTACAGCTTCATGCAAAGTCAGAGTTTTTGAGCAATTGTCCATCATTGTCAGTCCTACATTAAGATCATAGCTCACAGAGTGGAAGCTGGTGGGATTCTTTGTTTTTCCGCTAACACTTCTGTGTCACTTGATGCTGACTCCTTGTGCCAGGTGGGAATGCCTCCTCCTGCTCCCTCCTCTTTGGAGAAGACAGCCCTTACCACCTCTGCCTTTTTGTTCCCTCTGTCCGCTGAGGTATGGGTTGGCAGCCTGCCTGATTTCTAGTTCTCTCCTCATTGTTTACAGCCGTGAAGAGTTCTGACTCCTCCCTGCCACTTGGTCTCTAGTAGCTGCTTGCATGGCATCACAGATGCTACATACGCCGTCTGTGGATGCTGGCCAGAAGCGCTGGCCGGGGCCCTCTGTACGCTGGTTGGTTGTAGGTTGAGGGAATCCTGGGGCGGGGAGGGACCTTTGGACTCCACCAGATCTGGTTCAACCATGGTAGAACCAGAACCGCTTCCTGCATTCGAATGGAGTCAAACTGATTTGGAAAATGAATGAAGTTCATCCTCTTAAAAAGTGAAGTTCATCACTCAGTACAACATAGATGCATCTGTTTACACACACACATGCACACACGCACACACAAACAGGCACACGTGCATGAGAACCAAACCAGTCTCCAAATTGGTTGACACAGAGGCTACAGTTATATTTAATACAGTACTAAAGGAATTGGATTGACGGCAAAAGGAGAAGAGGGCGGCAGAGGATGAGATGGTTGGATGGCATCACTGACTCAATGGACATGAGTTTGAGCGAACTCTGGGACAGTGAAGGACAGGGAAGCCCGGCGTGCTAACAGTCCGTGGGGTCTCAAAGAGTCAGACTCGACTTACTGACTAGACAACAACAAAGAAATTTGAAATCTAGTTAGTATAACGTTCAGAGTTTTATTCTGACTGCTTACTTACTGTTACTAATAGCTTTTGGTCTTAGGAATAGGACTTTATGAGCTCACAGTCCTGGAGGCTGCAATTTCGAAGCCAGGGTATCAGCCAAGCGCTGCGCTCTTTGAAAGCTCTGGGAAGGGTCTGCCGTTGCCTCTTCCGGCCGGTGGTCGTCAGCATCCCTGGGTTTGTAGCCGCATCATTCGTTCCAGTCACGTGAGCCCTTCTCCTGTGTTTTCACATCATGTTCCCTCTGTGCGTGTCTCTCTCTGTGTCCAAATTCCCAGCCTTTCAACACAGTATTTTATTTAAAATATGAGCCAGAGTTTACTGCCTGTGCTGGACTATAAGAAAGCTAAGAACATAGTTGACTGCGTATTAAACTCATCTAAAGCAAGTGCGTCCCACTGCATTTGGGTCTACTGTAATGATCTCATTTTAACTTATCTCTTTAAAGACTCCACTTCCCAACAGGGTCACATTTCTGAGGAGTTTAGATCGCTAACTTTTTTTTTTTTTTGAGAGTGGGAACACAGTTCCACCCATAACCACCCCCTTAGCATCAGTCAGCGTGAGCCCAGACTTGGGATAAGTGGCTCCCTCTTACCTCTTTCTGGGATGCTCCACATTTCCTCCACACACATCCACCTGCAACAAGCTGAACAGTCTCCTCTCCGACGTCAGGAGGGTTCCTGCTGGTGTTTGATAGCAAGGCTTCAAAAGCCCTAGTGTCCTTTTAGATTGTCCTACCGTCTGCCAATGAAGGAGACATAAGAGACGAGGCTTCAATCTGCCATGGAGATCCTCTCCATGGAGGAGGAAATGGCAACCCACTCCAGTATTGGTGCCTGGGAAATCCCATGGACATTGGAGCCTGGCGGGCTGTACAGTACACTGGGTTACAAAGAGGCAGACAGGATTGAGCCTCTGAGCACAGGAGCCCCCTGCATGAGGTGGCACAGACTTGGCCTTAACCGTACCGTATGGCATCTCATAGCTTGGCAGGAAAACGTGGTGAGGTGGGCAGAGAGTCAGCAGCTTGTGGGCCATGTGCTGAGATGCCTCTGATGGCTTGTTGGTGGGCTTTCGTGAAGAACTCACAGTTCTCCTGGTTAAACCAGAAGAAGGTTTCTCTCTCCGCTGCAGGGAGCCTGCAGTTTGAGTTGCCCATCAATGAATTTCCGACAACCTGGCATTTTCCCTGTTGTTTATGTTGAGACGTGATGGTATTTTATTACCTACTGTATTCATTGTCCCGAATCCTTCTTGTTGGCTTTCCAGCAAGCATGGTGTCTGTGCTGTCTTTCATTTTTCTTAGTTTTGTCCTCCCTGGACGAGAGGCAGAAATAGCTAAACAGCCCTGGACTATGTAGTTCCAATGCATTTATCTAGATAATGCAAAAACAAAAAGCCGGTTGGGTATAATTTACACCGACTCTGTCGAGCCGGGAGTAGGAGATGTAGAACGTACGTCACGTAGCACGAGTCCCGCCATGAGGCCCGTTTGTGTGTGCTCGCTTACCTGCTGAATCCCTGCCCCGTGCAGGGACAGAGAAGGGCAGATGTCGTAGACCCAGGTCACGCATACACATATTTTCAAGTCCACAGTACATGAAAGGATTCACTCTGTCCCCTTGAATCCTTGAAGAAAGTTAAGTAAGTATTTCTAGTTGGCGTGGAAATGATCATGTACAGTGAAGAGGTATCTGTTATCAGTGAGCTGATTTTTCTTCACGACAAGGAGATGGTAGAGGGTGATGGTGTGGACGGTGCCGAGGGGAAAGACGATAGTTTGTCAGCAGGCTGCAAGCAGTTTCCTATTTACAGATGAATATCGCCTCCCAGACCGTCCATCGATTCAGTAAATGTTTGCCTAGTTCTCACTCTGCCTGGCATCATTATCCAAATAAATAGGAAATGTAGTTTTGGTTGGCTTGGGCTTAACTTGATTACTGTTTCACCACTTCTAAAACACACATTTTAACCTTTTTGAAATTGGCATGTGTACTGCAATCAGTGGAGTCTTAGATCAGATTAAAAAGCTATTAGTCATGATTGTGTTTGGCAGTCCTTTAAAAAAAAAAAAAGGCAGAGGAATCCTGGCAGGTTGAAGAAAAACCTGCGTGGCTATGTCTTGATCTATAGAGCAGATGATCTAGGAATTGATATATTAACTTTACTTGGGTGTTTTCATTTCATTTAAACTTACTCTGGATTAAGTGCTATTTTTATTGGTGCTTTCAAAAAAGTTATTTTTAAAAAAAACATTATCTTGCTATGAGTAAACATAAACAACTAGATTCTCTTCCATTTCCTGGGTGTTTTCTAGGTATGGATAATTGCCCTGTTTAGCCCTGTTTTTGTAATACTGCAAGAGAAAATTCATAGTAATGTCTAGATATTGTATCTACATACAAGTCTTTATATATCCCCAAACAAGTGGTTAATTGATTGGCAGGAGCCTGTGTATAAGGACCGGTGGCCGTCACGTGCACTAAACTCAGCACAAAGAAAACCACTGGGGTTGCCACATCTTAAAAAAACAATGTAAATGTAAAATTATTCCAGAATGAAAAATTAAAAAAAAAAAAACAAAACCCTGTCAGGTCAGATAGGCCTTGTGCAGCCTGTGCTTCATCCATTAAATGAGGACTGAACAGTGAACTTGCCCTTTCTGGTCTCCAGGTGTTTCATCTGTAAAACAAGGATGCCACCTACCTGAAGGATTATGAGGATTAGAGATAATCTTTGTAAAACAGGTGCTTATTTGAAGGTCTCCATAGATGGTACTGTTAGTATCATAACCATGATTGTTATTATGCTCAGATGCAATGTACTTTGGAATGAGAAATGATTTATAGTAGGACTGAATCACAAAGAAGTGACAGATGCTTATGCAAAAATGAAAGGTCAGAGGCAATGACTATTAATCTCAAATTTTTCAATACAATATTTAATGCATACAAAAGAATAAACGCAGCACTTACTATGCAGGTGGGCTTCCTAGTGGCTCAGCTGGTGAAGAATCCGCCCGCAACTCGGGAGACCTGGGTGCGATCCCTGGGTTGGGAAGATCCCCTGGAGAAGGGACAAGCTACTCACACCAGTATTCTGGCCTGGAGAATTCTGTGGACTGTATTGTCCGTGGGGTCGCAAAGAGTCAGACATGACTGAGGGACTTTCACTACTACTGCGCAGATTCCAAAGCACTGAAATGAAATGGACATAACCGTACCTCTATTTCTGCTTTTCTGCCATCTGCTTAGGTGCCTTGGCCTCTGCTGAACCTTGTGTTCACATCAAGGAAGAATTTTTGCAAAACATGAGCCAGTTGTATAACTATAAATGTCCTGAGCCTAAGCACCGAAGAATTGATGCTTTTGAACTGTGGTGCTGGAGAAGACTCTTGAGAGTCCCTTGGACTGCAGGGAGATCCAACCAGTGCATCCTAAAGGAGATCAGTCCTGAGTGTTCATTGGAAGGACTGATGTTGAAGCTGAAACTCCAATATTTTGGCCATCTGATGCAAAGAACTGACTCATTGGAAAAGATCCTGATGCTGGGAAAGAGTGAGGGCAGGAGGAGAAGGGGATGACAGAGGATGAGATGGTTGGATGGCATCACCGACTCAATTTCTTAGCATCTCAAGTGTTTCATTCTTGGCATTTCTGGTGTTAGGCTTTGCTTTGTAGTTTGTTTCAGTCATTCTAGAGGGTAGTCTTGCCTTTTCCTATATATGTTGACAGGGACTAAAAACTAAGTCATCCAGATGTCATTTCTGGTCCTGTAAGGAAAGCTGTACTCAGTGCCTGTATAAATGCTCAGTCTGGACTACTTCGTGATAAATGGCTTAATTATCTCTTAATTGAGTACAAGCAAAGTACAATGGGAGAAAAAGAGAAGTGTTCAAACACTGCGGCTTCTTCAAGGCAAATTGAATAAGTGCTCTTTCATGTCTGATTTTTTAAAAGTGGGTTTAATGACACTGTGGTGTGGTTAGTGCCATGGAAACATGCATCCTTCCTGAGTGTAGGCACATAATCACGGTATTTAAGCCGGCCCGTGGAAAAGGGCCTTCCTTCGCCGTTTCATGTGGTTCTCATGTGATTACTTGGACAGCCTAATGTAAAAATATTTTGCCTGCAGGTGTCACAAGTGACACGCTGGACCCCTCTCCCTAGTGTGTAGGGACAAAAGCGGGTTCTTTGAGACCAGCACTTTTAATGAACCGTCTTATCGTAGACACTCGGAATCTAATAGTGTGCCTTTTGGTGAAGTTGTTGAGAATTTTAATGCATTTTAGTTCTCATTCATCACGCCTGTGTGCTCCTAGCGGGAGGGTCTTTAGAAATAGGATTAACTTCTAGAGGAATGTATTAGCCATGCCACAGAAGTAGGCAATGTGCTAACTCGTCTGATAGATTGCTCCAACCTTCAAATCCTTTTGGCCGCCTCCCCCCGCCCCGTCCGACTTTTTTCCCTTTATTGACAGCTTCTCATTGAATGGCTGGAAGCATTAGTGTATTTAGGAGTTAGATGTTTTGTATGATCCTAGGCTGATCTCATATTCCCTTTCTGAAATTAATTCGACACTGCTTTACATGTTAATCCGCAAAGGATTGATTTGGAGAAGGTCAGAGCAGTGCAGCCTCAGAAAATGGAAGAAAAGCTCCACTTAGAACAGCTCATTTCAGTTCCCAGACCTAAGCCTAGCTGCCTTTTC
Organism: Antilocapra americana; assembly: GCA_007570785.1. Taxonomy (NCBI): domain Eukaryota; kingdom Metazoa; phylum Chordata; class Mammalia; order Artiodactyla; family Antilocapridae; genus Antilocapra; species Antilocapra americana. The sequence continues at coordinate 6,373,717 of ML664172.1, read as the reverse complement.
ATTGTGGCACTTAGACAGCTGGAGGTGGCTCGGACACCTCGCAGAATACATCAAACAGCAGGGTTTGATGTGGGCCGTAGGATCGTTGGACTAATTAAGTTTAGCTTGGTTAACCAATTGCAGTTTGCAAATTGAACAATTGCACTTTGAAAGCTTCTGACACAATAGAACACAGAATCTTCTTTTGAGGCATAAACATTCCCCATAATGGAGTAGTACTTTTTCAAAGAAGCTTATACCAAATCCACACAATTTGGATGTCTCCATGTAAAGTTCGTTTCGTTTCGCTGGTAACAAAACTCCAATCTCCTTTATTCAGGGTTTTGTTTGGTGTCAAAGACAAGAAGCCCCAGTGAGGTGGGTGGGGACGGAGGTGGAGGGGGTGAGGGAAAGACCCTGTGGGTGCAGAATAGGTGAGCATTTGAGGATGAAGAGATTTGAATTCTCCTTTTTTAAGATTTAAAAATCTTGAGCCACAGTCAGACAAATGTTGGAGAACTGATCACCACTATGACATAAGCAATGGCTTCTAGAAGATGAAAATACCATAAACCCAGACGATCAAATTAAAGCAAATGCAGGGTCACTGGGAGAAAAGATTCAGTTCTTATAGGGCAGGTCATAGAAACCCCAGTTAAGTCCAGGCTGAGCAAAGACACGAAACACCAAGTCCAAAGTAATTTCAAATGCTAGGGAAAAAAGATATTTATAATCTGCCTTTATTTCAAAGGACTCCAAGTTAGTAGTCCTTTTCATTTTGAAGATAATACGGTATGTGCTGTGTCCTTTCATCTAATGCTTACTCTTTGATTTTAATCTAATCTTTATCTGTATCAAAAGCTAACTCTTTGCTCTGGAAAGTTCCTACGACAGCCACGGCGTAGAGCAGCCAAACAAGGTCGCCCTGAATGATTGCCAGGAAGGAGGAAAGCCAGCTATAATTTTCGCTAATGGAAGTCTTACCGAGATCTGAGCAGTGGCAACAGCTGACTTCTCTGATCCTTTGCTTGAGTAATCAGTGTAACCCTCTGACTTTTTGAGAAAGGTTACTAATCATGGAAAAGGAAGCATTTTCTCCCATACCTATTTCTGTCACACCTGTGGGTATAAAGCAAAAAGCAGGGTCGTGGGGGGTGCTTAGATGATGGGCAGCTGTGGCCTCTTGGCGGTTGGCAACGTCCTTGTGATACGTGAGACGGCAGGCATGTTCTGACCCTCCTCTGGGGTCAGCTTGGGTCCTGGTGCCTCGCTCGGGTGCCAGGCCATCCCTCACACCAGTATAGCATCTGGGGAAAGGAAGTTTACTATCCTTACCTGTGGTTCTGGCTATTGATAAAACAAGTTGAATTGTGCCTCTCACCTTCCTCCTGGGGCATAATCTGTTACGTGTTTGTGAGAGAGCTGTCTGTGATCGGACATTGTCATCTCTGTTTCTGAAATTTGTCAGGTGGAGCATCGGCTGGTTCTGAAACATCGAACCCTAATGTGGAAACATGGGTTCTCTTTTATTAAATAAATGTGTTTGTATGCCTTTAGGATTTAGTGTGTCGAGACACTGTGTGTCCCAGTCAGAGGTGAGTATTAATATCTCTGTGCGTGTGTGCTAAGTCACTTCAGTTGTGCCCGACTCTTTGCGACCCATGGACTGTAGCCCGCCAGGCTCCTCTGTCCGTGGGGTTCTCCAGGCAAGAATACTGGAGTGGGTTGCCATGCGCTCATCCAAGGGATCTTCCTGACCTAGGGATCGAACCAGCATCTCTTATGTCTCGTGCATTGGCAGGCAGATTCTTTTCCACTAGCGCCACCTGGGAAGCTTTAATTGCTCCATTTCCAGAATAAATATTTGAGATAGATCATTATCTCTGTCTATCAACACATTTTGCTGTCCATATCAACTCACATGTAAAACTGTACATCCTTGGGCCCAGCTGGAGCCTTGGCTTTATCTCTAGACAGGCTAAATGGGAGGAGGTAATGTAATCTAAGTGACTAGTCTCTGGTTTCAGGGTGCTACTGAACAATTCAAAACGATGCAAAGTAGCAAAATTACAGTGACTACCACAGTAATGAGAACGTATTAACATGGGAGGTTATCAAATGCTTCCTAAATACTGTGCTGAGCACTTGACACAGTTTATTCAGTAATCCCTCACAGCAAGTCAGTGACAGATGCAGTGTTATTCACTCCTTTTTACGGGTGTGGAAATAGGCTACGAGTGGCTATGTGACCTGGAGTACCAGCCGTAAGCATTGCAGCCAGGGTTTCGCACAGCAGGTGAATTCTGATAGCCTTGACCATCGCATATTTGAGCTCCCTGAGTTACGGAAAAACAATTTGCCCAAAACTTAAAAGCCCAGACGAGTGTCCGGAATTGAATAGACAACTAATAGAGACATCCTATTCATGATCATCCATGAATTGAGTAGTTTAAATTTTGAACATACTTTACCAATAACTTACCTTTTGTTTATCTGAAATTCACATTTAACTGACATTCTGTGTTTTTAGTATATGTGTTGCTAAAGTGAGCACGGACATTCTGTATTTTTATTTGCAAAATCCAGCAACCCTAGCTGGAAGAAAATGAAAGTATAACTCTTTTGGGGAGAAAGTGATAGTATACATCTGGGCTTCCCTGGTGGCTCAGATGGTAAAGAATCTGCCTGCAATGCAGGAGACCTGGGTTTGATCCCTGGGTTGGGAAGATCCCCTGGAGAAGGGAATGGCTACCCACTCCAGTATTCTTGCCTGGAAAATTCCGTGGACAGAGGAGCCTAGCAGGCTACAGACCATGGGGTTGCAAAGAATCGGACACAACTGAGCAACTAACCCTTGCCCTTTCAAACAGTTGATTTTAGAGGGGGAGCCTGGTAAGTCATCCATTCATGTTCCTACCTTTGCCTGAGCTGGTACTTTCGATGGGATGGAATTTGGAATTTTGAGTGCGCTGTCAGTGGCATCTTTTTCCTGACCTAGGTTGTAGGTATGAAGTGTGCTGGGGGGTTGGGTGGATGAGGAAGGGGGACATCAAAGAAAACTTTAATTTTTCTGAACCTTCTAAGATTATCAAAGTAAGCCATACTCTGGAAAAACTCACGCCAACCTAGAATAGGGAGCACTTTCTTCTGCCAGGTGGCCTTAGGTGAGGGAGCTGGCGGAGCTGAACAGCAAAATTTGGACGAGGAAACCCTCTCCATGTGAGTATTTTCATGTATTCAGGGTTCCAACTTGGGCTTATTATTAACTTTAATATATTATTATATTATTAAACCTGTTAAGTTTTCTTATTCGATGAGGAACATGAAGCTGTTGTTTGTTCACCTCATTAGGTGAAGGTTTGCAGGTGTTTCTAAAACAGCTCATGACCTAATATTCTTATTGTTAGCCACTTCCAGATGATGGAGTTTGACTCAGATGCCCTAAAGCAGTGATTCACAGATTTAAGGTTTCAACATTTGCCATGACTCTTTGCTTTTATGCCACATAATATGTTGTGCATACATATTCTAAGGGAAATTATGAGCTGCCTCATTCATCACACATTTTTCCAACTCGTAATTGTGTTGGCATCAAATGTTGGCGATATTTGAAAGAAATTGGCAAATTACTCGATCTCTCAATGCTTTTAACTAAAAATTGCATTACAGCCATTTTCTTTAAAATTTGCCTTTTTACATTATCCCTGTGTGGTAGAATACTTTCTACCACAAAGCAGCGATGGTAGAATGCTTTCAGGACTCATTCTAAAAGCCCAGTCTTTGAAGAATAGATCTTCCTGTTAATGGCATATTGACCTGAATGTCATATATAAGAATGTCTTTGGACCTCAGGCATGAGAGAGATTATTACAGGAAATTATGTTGTGGAAGAAATGGAAGTTAGAGTATTAAAACATCAGTTGTTTGGCAGTGTGTTTGCGTTGCTTAGTATCATAAAGTAGGTTGTACCCTGGAATTCTGACTAAATTTATAATCCGGTAAAGACATATTCTTAGCTGCAGCAACATCACCCATCAAGTTTATATATTTGCAAATATATTTGAGTTTTGCCTGAAAATGGAAATTCAAGACTCCTTGTATATATGATTTGTTTTTATTTTTGAGAGAAAGAAAGTTCAGAAATGAACACTTCAATAATTTACTTCATCTTCTTAAAATAGTTTTCTTTGTCCATCATTTCTCTTTTGCTTGCCCTTTCTTATATAATTTCTCATTTTCAACTCACTTATTTGAAAAATAGCATTTGTTGAGAAAATAATTTTCTTAACAATTTAAACAAACAATTGAAGTCAAAATAATGAGAGTTAAATGCATTTGGGAGCTTATGAATGCTCACATCACAATTTTAAAACTTATTTAAAAATTTAAAATAATAAGGTAACTTGGTAGATTTCAGTATTATGCTGTCTTATTGTGTAACTAATAATTGATCAAAGGTCAAAGGATGAAATATAGCATGAATAAAATAAGGGATATCGAACTGTAAAATGTTGTTTAGCACACAATATGTGTTATAAAAATTGTAAATAATACCATAGAAGGTAGATCTTTTCTTCCCTCTCTATGAAATGTGTTATGAGCAGACTCAAATGGTTAGAGGGAGGAAACATCTAATAAATGGATTTTAGATCCAGTTGATTCTATAAAACTGAGTAGTTTTCACCTTGACCTGCCAATATAGGCCCCTTGTCCCTTGTCTAGGGACATCTGTCCCTGTGTGCATGAGGCTAGATTGTGACTCTTGCAGGTTCCTGCTTACTCTGCAGCATGACCACAATAGGATGGGAGGACCTGTCCAATGCTCTAGGCACCCCAACCATTTCAAGACCAGTAAAAAAAAATCACAGAACTTTGGAGAAAGAAGTGACCTCTGCAAACTTTTCCTTAACCTTCTGGTTTTACAGGCTAAGAAACCAAGATTCTGGGTGTGTAGTCATCTCTCTCTAGCCATCTGGTGAATGGCTGATGTGGCTTCCAAGTCCTGGTGCTCGGCCTTTTCTGCCCCTCAGCCCTTGAGGAGATGACAGAGAGAGATGGAGACATACACAGACTCCTTCTGGGTGAATGTGAGAGATGGTCGCGCTCTCTACCTTCTCTGCTTGGGTCCTTGGGCTTTGCTTCCTACTGGCATCTGTGAATTCCATCCCATCAGAGGGAACTGTGGGTGTGTTCATGCTAAGTCACTTCAGTCGTGTCCGACTCTTTGCGACTCCGTGGACTGCAGCTCCCCAGGCTCCTCTGTCCATGGGATTCTCCAGGCAAGAATATTGGAGTGGTTTGCCTTGCCTCCTCCAGGGAATGTTCCTGAACCAGGGATCAAACCCAGGTCTCCTGCAGTTCCTGAAATGCATACAGATTCTTTACTGCTGAGCCCCCAGGGAAGCCCAGAGTTAACTGTATATGTATTTAGCTCCCTGCTATATTGTGACCAGTTTGAAAATAATGACCATATTTCGTTAACTCTGTCTTCCCTGCAGTTCCTAAGACAATATGTAGTCATTTCTATAAATGAATGAATGAATATCAGTGGGTTTAGTTAAGGAGACTTTTGTCAGTTTTGCTCTTACGCTGGAAGACAAGGTACATTCATTTCCAAAGCCTTCTTTAACTTGGTGAGAAGGGTCCACGATTTGTTACCAAACTCTAGGTAACAAATGCCATATGTAGTGGCTATTGATGTGTACGTGTATATGTATAGTCTGGTTTGAGATAAATATACCCTTTCAGTTCCTAAGTGGCCTACAATAAGAGAATGTGGCTAGGATAGATCCTCCTTCGGGTAGCTGGGGTTTGTACCTCTTCTCCTCGAGTCTGGGTTGGGCGCTATGGCTGTCTAGGCCAATAGAATATGGTGCAAGAGACACAGTACTGGTTTCTGGGCCCATGCCTGAGAAGATTGGTAACATCCGCTTCTTGTCTCTTGGCACACTTGCTCTTGAACCCACTCATCATGCTGTGAGAAAGCCCATATCACTCTGAGAGCGAACCTCCTGGTTCAGCTTCAGCTGAGTTCTTGGGGAGGACCAACCAGCCGGTCAGGCGCCTGCACCATCTTGACGTCCCTCCTATGCATTGTCCGCTGTGGCCTCCCCAGATGACACCACTGCTCACAGGTCGGTGAGCAGATTGACTGATGGGGTTGTTTAAGCCACTCTCTGTGGGGGTGGTTTGTTACCTAATATTAGACCATCAGAACTGAGACCTGGGTGAGCATCACAGTTATCTGAAGTACTGGTGGGGACCAGGAAGAGCATGGGTGATGGAGATTTAGTATTATTATCATTATGTTACCAAACACGGACTGTTTAACTAATACGTGGGGCTGGAACTGCATTGTATCCCGGGAGGGGCAGGAAGCTGTCCATCAGCTGGATTTTCTTGCAGATCTGTGTGGTAACTCCCCTATCACAGTGCTTCTTTCTCTTTTTTTCCTCACTTTACTCCGTCCAGTCTTGCTCTGCAGTTAACTTTGTTCTTCAGTTGCTCAGTCATGTCTGACTCATAGCGACGGCAGTGTGCCAGGCATCCCTATCCTTCACTTAGCAAAGCTATAAACAGTTGGTTGAACTAGCTGCTTGACTTTTTAAAGATAATACATTTTTAGGTTATTGCTTTTAGCGATAACACATTTTGTAGGTTACCGCTTACAAATGATTTTGGTCCGTGATACACACAGGCACAGCAGTTTTACTACCGTAGTTCTTCTGTTATCTTCTGGATTTGACATTTAAAGCTGCCCATCATCAATCTACCTTTCTGGAATGCTGTCAAATAAGTAAGCTCTGGATCATATTCCCTTAGCCGTGTTCTGGTGTATAACAGGAGGAGCACTTATTTCAGTGGGAATGTGGGCTGCCCAAGGGTAGAACCATCTCACCTCCCCCTGGGTGCGCCCCAGAAGCAGAGGCCCCAGCTGTCCCCCTGCTGAAGGATGTCTGGGGTCAGCTGCACTGGTAGGGTTCCGTATCTCCTAGCATCCCAATCACTCACAGGTTTTTATCTAATCTCCCCCATTTCCAGCCTCATACAGAGCAGCCCCTACTCTACTGCTAAATGACTTACCTGCTCACGGGGAGGGTGTCCTCTGGACTCCGCTTGCAGACTGAGGCACCCTTCTAGTATAGTTCAGTTCAGTTCAGTCACTCAGTTGTGTCCGACTCTTTGCGACCCTGTGGACTGCAGCACGCCAGGCTTCCCTGTCCATCACCAACTCCTGGAGTTTGCTCAAACTCATGTCCACTGAGTCGATGATGCCATCCAACCATCTCATCCTCTGTCATCCCCTTCTCTTGCCCTCAATCTTTCCCAGCATCAGGATCTTTTCCAATGAGTTGGCCCTTGGAATTAGGTAGCTAAAATATTAGCGCTTCAGCTTTAGCATCAGTCCTTCCAATGAATATTCAGGACTGATTTCCTGTAGGATTGACTGGTTGGATCTCCTTGCAGTCCAGGGGGTTCTCAAGAGTCTTCTCCAGCACTACAGTTCAAAAGCATCAATTCTTCTGAGCTCAGCCTTCATCATGGTCCAACTCTCACATCCATACATGACTACTGGAAAAACTATAGCTTTGACTCTATGGACCTTTGTTGGCAAAATAATGTCTCTGGTTTTCAATATGCTGTCTAGGTTTGTCATAACTTTTCTTCCAAGGAGCAAGCATCTTTTAATTTCATGGCTAATCATCCTATTTATTCCACTACCTGTCGTGGCTTCTTTTCTTCTATCTCTGATGACACTTTAGTTCCTTGAGGGCTGGATAAGTGAATTAATAGCACTGAAACCTCACTTTCATCCAGTGATCCTAGTCAGCCTTATTCTCAGATGTACTGTGTTTTATTTTCCCAATGTCTTGTGTCAACACATTATTGACAATATTGAGGGACAAGAATTACCTACTGATTACTATTTTCTAAATCACTTTCAGAGTAGACAGTGCCAGTGGCTTGTCTCCTAGATATCATTACAAGAGTGACCGCAAAAATCACTTTGGTCTGAATTTAATCGCAGGTTTAAAGTCACACCGTGTGAAAGAGTGAACGAGAATTTTTCCTCCAGATTTTCATTATGAGCAAATTTAAATACACTGGAAAGTTGGAGAAAACAATACAACGTGTACCGGTATATTCAATACCTAGTTTATGTTTTGTCCTTTTTCCCATTTATTTTGTTTCTTTTTCAAAAGATTTATTTATTTACTAAATGTGGGCTGCCCTGGGTCTTCACTGCTGCCTGTGTGAGCAGGGGCTGCTTTTCATCGCAGTTCTCAGCTTCTCTTGTTGTGTCGCGTGGGCTCTGGTGTGTGTGGGCTCAGCAGCTGCAGCTCCCGGTTCTAGAGCACGGGCTCAATAACTGTGGTACACCGGCTTCATTGCCCCACAGCTTGTGGGATCTTGCAGGACCAGGGATCAAACCCTTGTCTCCTGGATTGACAGCCAGACTCTTTACCGCTGAGCCACTAGGGAAGCCCTCTTTATTTCTTTGTTTGTGTAGAACATTTGAAAGTCCTTAAAAGATCTTGACACGTCACTCCGAAAGACTTGGACATGCATCTCTTACCAATAAAGATTTTCTCCTACATCAGCACAATGCCACTATTTCTTATATAAACATTAATTCAATAATTGCCAATCAAGACAAACAGCACTCATCAAAGAAAGGCAACAAAATCCAGAGTCTGTACAACTTAACATTTGTCGTGTCTAGGACATGAAGATAAAACACTCAGCAACTGACAGACCAAGAAAGCAGAGCACTCTCTCAGAAGAAAGGGAAATCTACTGAGTCCAACCCCAAGATGAAGAACTGTGCTCTGAATGACGCAAAAGAGTACATGCTCACAATTAGGGACGTAGAAGTGACTCAAGAAGAAAGTAGACATAGTAGAACTGACAGTACTATATCTGAAGTCCAAAATATACTGGGTGGACTTTACTGACAGTCGAAATGGCAGAGGAGAGAGGGAAGATGGATCAGAAAACAATGTTAGAGGTAATACAAGCTGAGCTTTCTCACAATCCTGTGCAGAATAGGAGTTTACAGATACAAGGTGCCGAGGGAACATCAAGTTAATACAGAGAAGCCCCGGCTGATTCTTTCAACCTCTTGAAAACCAAAGGTAAAGCACAAACCTTGAAGGCAGCAAGAGACAAACAATACAAGGGAATCCCAGTCCAATTAATGGCTGACTTCAGAAGACATGGAAGCCAGAAGAGCATCTTTTAAGTTCTGAAAGAAAACTGTTTTCATTGCAGAATTCTATATCCAGTAAAAGTATTCTTTCAGAATGAAGAGATTGGGATGATGACAGAGTTCAGAGGTGGGAAGTACTGACTGTTGTACAAGAATGTACTTAATGCCACTGAATTATACCTTTTAAAATGGATTAAGTGGCGAATTCTTTGTCATATGTATTTTACCACGGTACAAAATTTTTAAAGAAGAATGAAGGGAAAATAAAGACCTTTTCATGTAAAGAAAATGGTGAGAATTTATCCCCAACAGAGCTGTACTTCACGATCTGCTAAAGGAACTTCTTAAAGGCAAAGGAACATGACACCAGGGGGAAACTCAGATCCTTCCAGAAAAATTTAAAGCATTGGATATCGTGAATATTGGGGTAAAGACGAAATACTGGTGTTTTGTTTGTGCTTTTCTGCCTCAATTTCTTTATTAACCATTTAACTATTTAAAGCAAAAATTATAAGTATTTGTGGGGCTCATAACATTTGTAGATATGGTACATATAACAACCATAGAAGTAGATATGGACCTATTGTTGCAAGTTTTCTATATTTTACAGGAAATGGTACAATATTGAGTATAAGTGGACTATGAAAAATTATAGCATATATTATAATCCTTGGGGCAGCCACTTCAAAAGTAAAAGAAAATAGCTAAAAAGTCAATAGAAAAATTAAAAATGGATATTCAAATAATGTTTTAAAAGGCAGGAAATGAGAAACAGAGGACCATAGTTCTGGGGTTTTGACCCATTAAAGGAATAAAAGGAAATAGTTTTAAAAATTAGATTAGAATAATATGATGGTAGCCATTTAAAACTGGATTTTTTTTGAAAATCATTACCATAGGAAAAAACACTCCCAATGTTGTATTAAATGGAAAAAGTGTTATATTCAGCCACTATAGTACAACAATAATTTTTAAAAGATATGATATATTCACACTCTCACACAATATAGAAAAAATGCTAAAAAGTATGTTCAAAAATGCCTTTTGGTGGTAGAGTCACAAGTGACTTCATGTCTTAGTCTTACTTTCTTACATTTCCCATATTTTCTATAATGGGTTATCATAAAATCTATTTTTAAGTTATTGCTACTACATAGTCATACAGGAACACTTAGTTTCTTTATATTCTAATTTTGTATAATAGTTAACTAAATTTGGGCTCCCCTGGTGGCTCAGATAGTAAAGAATCAACCTGTGATGCAGGAGACCCAGGTTTGATCCCTGGGTCATCAAGATCCCCTGGAGAAGGGAATGGCAACCCACTCCAGTATTCTTGCCTGGAGAATTCCATGGACAGAGCAGCCTGGCAGGCCCCAGTTCATGGTGTCGCAAAGAGTCAGACATGACTGAGTGACTTTCACTTCGCTTACTAAGTTTAATTTTATTCTAATAGTTTTTCACTGATTTTTAAAAGTATATGTTCATGTGATATGCACATAATATAGTCATTCAGTTTCTTCTTGTCTGTCTACCTTAATGCAACAGGTAATTAATTGCCCAGGACCTACTCAGTACTAATTACACTAATTGATGGATTCCTAACAATGGGAAATTAAACCTCCTGCTCAACATCTCATGTCCTCATGTATAGAGAAGGTCATTGTAAGGATGAGTAGTGATGATGGATGTCAAGTCTTGACTCAGTACTTGGCCATCATGTGCTCTCAACGAAGTTAGTGGTAGTTATTGTGAAGATGTATCTCTTGGTACAGACTCTTCTGCAAGGGCACAGCTGTTCTGGAAGGGTGCCCCCTACAGTGGGCACTGTAGTCCATGGGCAGATCACACAAAAGGAAGAGCCTCTGACAGCGCTCTGGATAGCCAGTCCTGGGAAGTTGTGCTTAAACAGCAACATCAGTCTGGCGTGTGTGCTCCATTTTCCGTATATTTAAAACTCTCCACCTTCACTGAAGATACTCTTGTGATGTGAGAATAAATGATGAATGTGAAGATGATAATGCAGATCAGTTCAGTTCAGTTGCTCAGCCATGTCCGAATCTTTGCGACCCCATGGACTGCAGCACACCAGGCCTCCCTGTTCATCACCAACTCCCAGAGCTTACCCAAACTCATGTTCGTTGAGTTGGTGATGCCATCCAACCATCTCATCCTCTGTCGTCCCCTTCTCCTCCCACCTTCAGTCTTTCCCAGCATCAGGGTCTTTTCTAAGGAGTTAGTTCTTTGCATCAGGTGGCCAAAGTATTGCAGTTTCAGCTTCAGCATCAGTCCTTCCAATGAATATGCAGGACTTATCTCCTTTAGGATGGACTGGTTGGATCTCCTTGCAGTCCAAGGGACTCTCAAGAGTCTTCTCCAGCACCACAGTTCAAAAGCATCAGTTCTTCGGCGCTCAGCTTTCTTTATTGTCCAACTCTCACATTCATACGTGACTACTGGAAAAGCCATAGCTTTGACTAGGTGTACCTTTGTTGGCAAAGTAATGTGTCTGCTCTTTAATAAGCTGTCTAGGTTGGTCATAACATTTCTTCCAAGGAGCAAGTGTCTTTTAATTTCACCGCTGCAGTGATTTTGGAGCCCCAAAACAAAGTCTCTCATTGTTTCCCCATCTGTTTGCCATGAAGTGATGGGACCAGATGCCATGATCTTAGTTTTCTGAATGTTGAATTTTAAGCCAACTTTTTCACTCTCCTCTTTCACTTTCATCAAGAGGCTCTTTAGTCCTTCTTCACTTTCTGCCATGTGGTGTCATCTGCATATCTGAGGTTCTTGATATTTCTACTGGCATAGCCTAATTATGTAGTCTGGAGAGTGCTGCAGTCCATGGGGTAGAAAAGAGTTGGACACAGCAGAGTGACTGAACTGCAGAGGCTCACTGTGGGAGAGTGCATCTCTAGGTTTATCCAAGGAGTAAGGAATCTCTTTGGTAAACTGCCTTTGGGATGATCCCAGTGATCTGCCTTTGGGTCTTCATGCTCTTCTGTAAGCCCCACTACTTGTGCGTGGGCTGGACCTCATGGCTCAAATTTAACAAATAGAATACAACAAAGTAATAGAACGTCACTTCTGAGGTTAGGTTACAAAAAAGACCATGACTTCTGTCCTGCTAGCTTTTTCTCACCTTCTCTGTCTTTTGGAGCTGTCACTATGGGAGGAGCAAGCTGATGGGCTTTGAGTAGTCCAATGACGAGGCCCACGTGGCAAAAAAAGCTTGTTCACTTTGCTGGGAAGCTGAGACCTCGGGGTGCCCATGGAAGTGAGCTTGGAAGGGAACCCTCCCCAGTCAGGCCTTGTGATGACCATTTGCTAGCTGACACCTGGGGCTATTGAGCTAAAAGTAGTCAACGGAGCCACTCCCGACTCTTGACTCCCAGGAACTAGGAGATGATTACTGTGTGTGTTCTTAAGCTGCTCGTGTGTGCTAAGTCACTTCAGTTGTGTCCGACTGACTCTTTGCAACCCCAGGACTGTAACCCACCATGCTCCTCTGTCCATGGCATTCTCCAGGCAAGAATACTGGAGTGGATGGCCATGCCTTTCTCCAGGGGATCTTCCCGACCCAGGGATCGCACTCACATCTCTTATGTCTTCTGCGCTGGCAGACCAGTTCTTTACCACTCGCGCCACCTGAGAAGCCCTTAAGCTGCAGTTTGGGGTTACTTTGCTGTGCAACAGTAGGAAACCACGACATTCTCTCAAGCAACTGAGTACCTTTCTTGACTCCTCCCACCTTACCCACCTCCACCTTTAGTCCTTTTGGAGTTATTACAGTTTCTCCCTGACACCCTTTTAGTTTTTTTAAATGTTTTATCAGGGCATCAAATGCCTTTCCTGCCCATTTCTTCATCTTTCCCTTTGCCTCTAGCCCAGTCACCACTTTTTGGATGTGTTAGCAAAAGATGACAAAAGATAACTCCTGCCGTCATTTCATCTCTTTTTTGGGAGGCCTCCTCTATACCTTTCAGCAGTCATAGAGAGATGTGTCTTCCTTGTGGTCTGGAGCCATGGTCTGCAGCCTGCCTTTCTCGTCCCTTCTCAAGGAGTGTGACACACCCAGGAGCCACCTGAGGAGCTGTTCTCCAGGGGCCAGTGCGGTGAGGCTGTGACCCTGGTCACTCTCCAGTCCCCAGGCCCCAAGCCCTCCCCATCATCACCTGCTACACGCTGACTTTCTGAAATAAAGTGGTAGAGAACGCTCTGAGCAGAGTGTCCAAAACTGAGGTGTGAGTCTCCTGGATTCTAGTTCCCCGCCCCGAGTTGCAGCTTTGCTGTGTGAGCCACAACGTATCTCTCTATCTAGTTTCTATGTCTGGAAGGCCCAGACACTAAGAACCACTGGTTTCCCTCTTTTTAAACAGAACTCAGGGCCAAGCCTTCCTCCAGAAGTGCTAGAAAAATGAGTGTTTGATATTTTAAACCTGAGCAAAATGATTCTACAATTTGCAAACTGTAACAAGCCACCATTGTCCCCAGACCTGTGAAGAGTCATGAAGAAAATAGCACCTCTCTCCTAGAGAAAGTATCTGCCAATGGAAAATTAGATTCTCCCATACTGCCTCTTTATTCTTTTAGCTTATACTGATAAAGTGGACGTTCGAGCATGGACTTCCCTGTGCCCTCCCTGTGGCCATGGGCCTATTCACACCATTCCTGGCTGTGTTAAGTGTCTCTAGTGCAGAGAATTAAGTCACGGTGAAAGTAGACTCTGGGTTTCACCAAGAGGTCACGGAGAGCCCCTCTTCTCTTGGCAGTCGGCAGCATCCTGATTACATCTCATTTATCTGCTTGGCAGGACTCGGAGGACCAGCTGGGCCCCTGTCTGCACTCATCAGGAGTTAATTTCTGAGTGAGGTGCTGTGGTCATGAACAAGTACAGAAGGTACCCTGGCGGTCCTGCCAGACGACAGGGGCTCTTAATTAGCAGCGACGCTCAATCAGGCTGCTTAACCTGCCACGGGGCCTAGGTGGTCATGTCCTCACCCGCCTCCCATAAACATCGAACCCGCAGCCAGGCCCAGATGTCTGCACGGCCTGAGATGAGGCCAGACACAGACCTGGGCCTGAGACAGGTCCCGGGCATCCCCGAATGTTGCTTTTATCAATGGTGGAGTCGTGAAGGTTCATCGAGAGATAGGATTTTTTTTTTTCCGTTTACATTTGGAAGCATCGTTTTGCCTTTCCCAACTTCATATTTCCCCAAGTGGCCATCGCACTGGCTTTCTTTGGTATTAAAAGCATCTCTTGTTGCCCCTTTTCCGGCATGGCTGAGGACTAGCGGGGCCACTGAGACAGCGCCATGTGGCCAGATTTCTCGCTGGATTTCTCACTGGCTTTGAGGCCTGTCTCTGTCTCTCCTCACTGCAGTTTGTTCCACTGCTAAATGGAGGTGATTGCAGCCCCACCTACCCAGCCAAGCTGTTAGGAAGATCTAATACAGAAAAAGTTTGCAAAGTGTCGAGTGTTGTTCAAATCTGAGGTGATATTATTGAGCGTCAGGATTGGGTTGCTCTTAGTTGAGTCATTGGTCGGTATTTACTTTAATGATTGCATTGGTGCTTGTGTCTTAGTGCTCGGTTGCTCAGTTGTGTCCGACTCTTTGCGACCCCATGGACTGTAGCCCACCAGGCTCCTCTGTTCCTGGAATTTTCCAGGCAAGAGTACTGGAGTGGGCTGCCATTTCCTGTTCCAGGGGATCTTCCCTACCCACGTCTCTTAAGTATCTTGCATTAGCAGGTGGATTCTTTACCATTGTGCCACCTGAAAGGCCAACGGTCCCCATACTAAAGCCTGGTGGGCTTGGTAGATATTTTATATTGGGCAAGCCAATATTTTCCTAGAAATGCAATCTAATATTGCAGCATTTAATAAGTAGAAAATCTAAGTATTTCTTTTAAATTCTGGCCAGGAGACTCTAATGCACATTAAGGACCATGGTGTACAGAGCAGGTCAGTGTGGGAGGGCCTCAGCTCAGTGTGACTTCTCACTTAGTCATGAGACCTTCCAGGCCCCATTTAACTGGAGGAACCAAGTGTGGGCTGTTTCATTTCATCAGTTCCATGGTTCAGGGCCAATAATTTCAGAAGGAAGGTCCACTGTGAAGTCCTCAAGCTGCCTTGATTACTTCTGGGCGACTGAGCCTTGCCTCTGATGGCTTATGACAAACTTAGCCTCTTTGCTGATTCCAATGAGTAAACTGGGTTTACTTACCTCAAGTGGCTTGAAATTCTTTCTGGCGATCCGCAAAACTGGAGGCAGCTCCCCATGCCCTTGTTGGCAATGCAGGGTCACGTGAAAGTGTGAGTCGCTCAGCCGTGTCCTGTGTGTGTGTGTGTGTGTGTGTGTGTGGCCTTGTTTCTGATGGGAAGTTAAGACCAAACTGCCCATTGCATCGCTTAATTCCACCTGATGGTTTCCTGCAATGAATGTTGGAGAGCAAATCCTTCCCTGTTTGCAGGCTCTTTTATTTTTTTAACTTGTGGTTTCTCTTCCTCCAACTTTTGCTTTGGAAACATGGAAATGATTTGTGCAGAATTATTTTGATGAAGAGTAAAGAACTGAAAGGGTGGAGTAAATCAGTCACCAGATTGTTACTGCAGCCAAAACCCGCTGGAGCCAAAAGCTGCTGGCTCATCCGGAACCTTCTCTGGGCCTGGTGGGCATAAACTGGAACCTTGGCAATAAACTTCTGGACACTAGATCACCCCATGCCAGGGTTTCTGGAATCCAGATTTAATACTACACACCGTTCCTTGTTCTGAAAGGAGAAAGCATGATGTTAAATGCTAGGAAAATCTGTTCTATCCTCAACGTGGAAATATTGATGCTAGACACAGAATATGTAGAAGGAACCAGTGTGCACCTCATTCTCTAAGATGATGCTTTGAACTTTTACATCAAGAAGACCGTCTTGTCATTAGAGGCTGGTGTGCCAGATAGCTGCTCCTATGGCAGGCTCTGGGTACCTTGGCCTTTGGATGCCTAGCAGTGTGTCCAGACCTGTCTTCAAGCTCCATCCTGCTCACTGTCACCATGACAGCCAATGTTAGGTGTGGGATTCACTTTTAGTTCAATGTATAAGGGCTTCCCTTGTGGCTCAGCTGGTTGAGAATCCACCTGCAATGTGGGAGACCTGGGTTCGATCCCTGGGCTGGGAAGATCCCCTGGAGAAGGGAAAGGCTACCTGCTCCAGTGTTTTGGCCTGGCGAATTCCATGGACTGCGTAGTCCATAGAGTCGTTAAGAGTCGACACAACTAAGCGACCTTCACTTTCACTTTCATAAGGTTGGGAACTTAACTCTGTACAGTGTTCTTTTTTCACATCATTCATTTTCAATTCAATCATACTTACCCATACCTGTACTTATGTCTGCATCTCCAAAATAAGAATTAGAGGTCACATTTTAGGTTTGTTGCCATATTCCTATTTTATTTTTAAAACGCTCCCTAAGGTAACTAATATATGACTGATTATTTATAACGTGGCTTGCTTCTCTGTTCTACTGGTGATTCTGTTCTAAAGGTGATTACACCTTTAAGAACTGCATAGCATCGGTACCTCTTTTATAAGATTCTGCTGCTGCTGCTGCAACGTCGCTTCCGTCGTGTCCGACTCTGTGCGACCCCAGAGACAGCAGCCCACCAGGCTCCCCTGTCCCTGGGATTCTCCAGGCAAGTGGGTTGCCATTTCCTTCTCCAATGCATGAAAGTGAAAGGTGAAAGGGAAGTCGCTCAGTCGTGTCCAACTCTTCCTGACCCCATGGACTGCAGCCTACCAGGCTCCTCCATCCATGGGATTTTCCAGGCAAGAGTACTGGAGCGGGGTGCCATCATCTTCTCCAATGAGATTATGGGATGAAAATATAAAGGTAACCTCAGTTCACTTGCTCAGTCATGTCTGACTCTTTGGGACCTCATGTACTGCAGCATGCCAGGCTTCCCTGTCCATCACCAACTCCCAGAGCTTGCTCAAACTCATCTCCATCAAGTCTGTGATGCCATCCAGACTCATCCGCTGCTTTCCTCTTCTCCTTCCCCCTTCAATCTTTCCCAGCATCAGGGTCTTTTCCAAGGAGTCAGTTCTTCCTATCAGGTGGCCAAAGTATTGGAGTTTCAGCTTCAACATCAGTCCTTCCAATGAATATGCAGGACTGATTTCCTTTAGGATGGACTGGTTGGATCTCCTTGCAGTCCAAGGGACCCTCAAGAGTCTTCTCCAACACCACAGTTCAAAAGCATCAATTCTTCGGCACTCAGCTTTCTTTATAGTCCAACTCTCACATTCATACATGACTACTGAGAAAACCATAGCTTTGACTAGGTGGACCTTTGTTGGCAAAGTAATGTCTCTGCTTTTTAATATGCTGTCTAGGTTGGTCATAACTTTTCTTCCAAAGTGCAAGCATCTTTTAATTTCATGGCTGCAGTCACCATCTGCAGTGATTTTGGAGCCCCCCAAAATAAAGTCTCTCACTGTTTCCACTGTTTCCCCATCTGTTTGTCATGCAGTGATGGGACCAGATGCCATGATCTTAGTTTTCTGAATGTTGAGCTTTAAGCCAACTTTTTCACTCTCCTTTTTCATTTTCATCAAGAGGTTCTTTAGTTCCTCTTTACTTTCTGCCATAAGGGTGGTGTCATCTGCGTATCTGAGGTTATTGCTATTTCTCCCGGCATCTTGATTCCAGCTTGTACTTCATCCAGCCCAGCATTTCTCATGATGTACCCTGCATATAAGTTAAATAAGCAGGGTGACAGTATGCAACCTTGACATACTCCTTTTTGGATTTGGAACCAATCTGTTGTTCCATGTCCATTTCTAACTGTTGCTTCTTGACCTGCATACAGATTTCTCAGGAGGCAGGTCAGGTGGTGTGGTATTCCCATCTCTTGAAGAATTTTCCACAGTTTGTTGTGATCCACACAGTCAAAGGCTTTGGTATAGTCAATGAAGCAGAAGTAAATGTTTTCCTGGATGTCTCTTGCTTTTTTGATGATCCAATGAATCACACCATTGTGATTATCTAGGTCATGAATATCTTTTTTGTCTAGTTCTTCTGTGTATTCTTGCCACCTCTTCTTAATATCTTCTGCTTCTGTTAGGTCCATACCATTTCTGTCCTTTATTGAGCCCATCTTTGCACGACGGTATCTCTGATTTTGTTGAAGAGATCTCTAGTCTTTCCCATTCTATTGTTTTCCTCTTTTTCTTGGCACTAATTACTGAGGAAGGCTTTCTTATCTCTCTTTGCTATTCTTTGGAACTCTGCATTCAGATGGTATATCTTTCCTTTTCTCCTTTGCCTTTAGCATCTCTTCTTTTCTCAGCTATTTGTAAGGCCACCTCAGACAACCATTTTACCTTTTTGTGTTTCTTTTTCTTGGGCTTGGTCTTGATCCCTGCCTCCTGTACACTGTCACGAACCTCCCTCCATAGTTTTGCAGGCACTCTGTCTCTCAGATCTAATCCCTTGAATCAATTTTGTCACTTTCACTGTATAATCTTAAGGGATTTGATTTAGGTCATCCCTGAATGGTGTAGTCGTTTTCCCTACTTTATTCAATTTAAGTATGAATTTTGGCAATTCATGATATGAGCCACAGACAGTCAGCTCCTGGTCTTGTTTTTGCTGACTGTATAGAGCTTCTCTTCTCCACCTTTGATTGCAAAGAATACAATCAATCTGGTTTCAGTATTGACCATTTGATGATGTCCATGTGTAGAGTCTTCTCTTTGTGTTGTTGGAAGAGGGTGTTTGCTATGACCAGTGCGTTCTCTTGGCAAAACTGTGTTAGTCTTTGACCTGTTTTATTTTGTACTCGAAAAAGATAATCTACTTCTTTTATAAATCAAAACACAACATTCAGAAAACTAAGATCATGGCATCTGGTCTCCTCACTTCATGGCAGATAGATGGGGAAACAATGGAAACACTGAGAGACTTTAGTTTTGGGGCTCCAAAGTCACTGCTTCCCTGGTAACTCAGAGGTTAAAGCATCTGCCCGCAATGCGGGAGGCCCGGGTTCAATCCCTGGATCAGGAGGATCCCCTGGAGAAGGAAATGGCAACCCACTCCAGTATTCTTGCCTGGAGAATCCCATGGAGAGAGGAGCCTGGTAGGCTATAGTCCATGGGGTCGCAAAGTGTCAGACTTGACTGAGCGACTTCACTTTCACTTTCTTAAAGTCACTGTAGACGGTGACTGCAGGTGTTAAAATTACAAGATGCTTGCTCCTTGAACGAAAAGCTATGACAGATCTATCAGTTCAGTTCAGTTTAGTCGCTCAACTGTTTCCAACCCTTTGCGACCCCATGGACTGCAGCACGCCAGGTTTCCCTGTCCATTACCAACTCTTGGAGCTTGCTCAAACTCATGTCCGTCAAGTCGGTGATGCCATCCAACCATCTCATCCTCTGCCATCCCCTTCTCCTCTTGCCCTCAATCTTTCCCAGCATCAGGGTCTTTTCCAATGAGTTGGCCCTTTGAATCAGCTGGCCAAAGTATTGGAGTTTCAGCTTCAGCCTCAGTCCTTCCAATGAACACCCAGGACTGATCTCCTTTAGGATGGACTGGTTGGATCTCCTTGCAGTCCAAGGGACTCTTAAGAGTCTTCTCCAACACCACAGTTCAAAAGCACTGGTTCTTTGGTGCTCAGCCTCCTTTATGATCCAAGTCTCACATCCATACGTGACTACTGGAAAAACCATAGCTTTGACTAGGTGGACCTTTGTTGGCAAAGTAATGTCTCTGCTTTTTAGTATGCTGTCTAGGTTGGTGATGAGAACTCCATGGACAATAATCTGGCCCTAGGCAACCACTGTTTGACTAACACTAAGTGACTTCTACAAGCCTCAGGTTCTGTATCTGGAAGATGGCAATAGCAGTGGCCTCTCGGCAGCTTTTTCTAGTCATGAGTAAATAAGGCATCATTCAAAATTGCTGGGTGAACATGAGTGAAATCCAAGGCAAACGTCAGTTGTATATGTAGAGAGTATTCGTGGCAGAGGAAATATTTCAGGACTCCTAACCGTGTTTCATTTGCCTCCTGGGCACACACACCTCCTTCCAGCCAGGTTGGTGTTGTGTGGGTGGCCAGGGTTCAGGATGGCTGTGAAGTGTGCGTGTTCCAGGCCTCGCCCAGAGGTGTCTCCCACTCTCCCTTTCCACTGTGATCTTGGAGGTCCTATGGGAAAATGGTGCTCTCACAACCCGGGAAAGGCCTGCCCCTGAGTTACCACTTGGAGGACAGCCGCCTGACTAGCCTTGGACTTGTGTGTTGCACTTAGAATTGTTTGAGCTGACGTTTGCATAGGCTGATGAATCATGGATTTTGGAAAAGAATATTATTTGCTACCATTAATGTATAATTTTATTTTTATGTATTTTGGATTTTACTTATTATAAAAATAACATACTGTTGTTGAAAGCCATTTATACCCTACATATGACATTACTATAAAAAAATACAAGTGAAAGTCAACCTACTTGCAATTTTTAATATCGGAAACAATTATTCACAATGAAGCAAGTCCATATGCTAAATTTTACTAAATTTTTGTGCATGTCTTGACCAACAGGAGAAATTAATAGACTCAGTGAGGGGTGAATTCCTGCTGGGAACATTAACAATCATAAAATAATATTAAATGCCATTGATTAAGCACTTTTACCACATGGCAGGCATATAGTGCTAAGAACTTTGCAGATGTGATAGGAATGTGCCTTGAAATGAGACTTTTTTTTTCTTTCAAGTTATTTTCATCCTTAAGATAGAATTGTTTTTTTCCTTTTCTGGATTATCACACCCCCTCCCCATTGTTACAACAGAATGTGACTCAGATGATTGCCCTGGGACCTAATTATGTTCGAGAATCTGATTTCTGAGATGTCACAGGGCAGCAACCACTGAAATCAATTTCTCATAGGTTGTTGCACGTTGTTAAATTACTTGTCTCTGTTGTGAACTGGGTGTGTCTGGCCTGGCGTGCATCACGTGAATGATTATTCAGGGGCTTTCATGGTTTAACAGTGACTTACCAGTCTGTTCTTTAATTCTCCTGTGTGAATGTGTCCAGCCAAATACCATTTCCTGCCAGCTTCCTCCATCTGAATTAACTCTCCAAGTTCTACAGCCACAATAGAAATTTCCACTGAGGCAAATGCTCCCACTGATGATATGGCCACAGCAGCTACAAATGCTTCACGATGAACTGAATTCAAGGTTTGAATCTAGTCTTTTTCCTTCAAGATTGTTCTCTCCTCGCAAAAGTGGTGGACAGAATCCACACCCCAAAGTAAAGGAATTATAGCCCCCACTGAACTTACCATTCTGCTGTAATTAGTTGCATGAACAATCCTGTGATTTGGGCTAACTCCTGTGTTGCCATTTTCTCAAATTTG
The DNA here is from genome assembly GCA_007570785.1 of Antilocapra americana. NCBI lineage: Eukaryota > Metazoa > Chordata > Mammalia > Artiodactyla > Antilocapridae > Antilocapra > Antilocapra americana. The sequence continues at coordinate 6,352,110 of ML664172.1, read as the reverse complement.
AGAACTGAGACTTTGAAATTGGAGTGACTTCCTGGGCTAAATCTGGGACTCTGATTCATAAAGTTCAGTTGTTTGGTCCTTGGAAAGCTGGCAGATCCAAATAAGAGTTGTAGTGAATCTTGTGGGCACCACTAGGGATAGGAACCCAACTGCTTTCAGATCAGAGAGGTGGAGGAGACTGGACTTTTTTAGCTCGGCTGACCACAGTATGGTAAGGGGCATGAGCGTTGGGGTGTGTACCCTGGTCCCCTGCTTTGACTATCAACTCTAAACTGATGGCTTTCAACTTCACATCACCTGTTCTTTGAATTCTCACAGTTATTTGCTGACTAAATATATGAATAAACTATAATTAGACTTAGATATTTAAGTTTTGCATTTCTAAGAGACATCTCAAAATTATTTTGTTCCAGTAGTCAAGGTAATGGTATAACAAAGGTGGAGGTATATATGAATAAACTATAATTAGACTTAGATATTTAAGTTTTGCATTTCTAAGAGACATCTCAAAATTATTTTGTTCCAGTAGTCAAGGTAATGGTATAACAAAGGTGGAGGTATAGATTAATGGCATAGAGTCTAGAAATAGATTCACATTTATATGACCAATTGATTTTTGATAAAAGTGCCAGGGTCACTCAATGGAGAAGAGATAATCATTTCAATAAACGATGCTTGGACAATTGGATATCTGTATGGAAAAAAGAAATGAACCTCAGCCTTTACCTGAGACCAAGAATTAGCTCAAAATAGATATGAAAGCTAAAATTATTAAACTCATAGAAGAAAACATAGGAGAAAAGCTTTGTGACATTGGAATAGGGAAAGATTTATTAAAGAAGGCATAAAAAGCATGAATTGTAAAGGGAAAAAGTGATTAAAAGGGACTTAGTTTTATTAAAACAAAGCAAACACTTTTTGTTCTTTATAAGACATAGTTGAGAAAGTAGGCAAGCAACAGACTGGGAGAAAAGATGAGCAAAACTTGTACCTGACAAAGGAGTTGCAGCCAGAATATGTAAAGAAACTTAGGTGCTTAGTCGCTCAGTTGTGTCCAACTAGTTGCGACCCTAGTGACGGTAGCCCACCAGGCTCCTCTGCCCATGTTATTCTCCAGGCAAGAATACTGGAGTGGGTAGTCATTCCCTCCTCCAGGGGATCTTACCAATCCAGGGATCAAACCCAGGTCTCCCGCATTGCAGGCAGATTCTTTACCATCTGAGCCACCAGGGAAGCCCAAGAATACTGGAGTGGGTAGCCTTATCCCTTCTCTAGGGGACCTTCCTGGCCCAGAAATCGAACCAGGGTCTCCTGCATTGCCAGCAGATTCTTTGCCAGCTGAGGTACCAGGGAAGCCCCAGAGAAACGTATAACTCAGAATTAAGAAGACCATCCAATTTTCCTAAAGGCAAAAGATTTGAAAAGCCACTTCAGCAAAGAAAACATATGAGGGATTTGCCTGGTGGCTCATTGGTTAAGAACCGCTTTGCAATGCAGGGGATGTGGGTTAGATTCCTGGTCCCGGAAGCAACAGCCCACATGCTGTGGGGTCACTAGATCTGTGTGCCCCAACTAGAGAATCCGCGTGCCGCAAGGGGGGATCCTGCATGATGCAGCTAACACCGACACAGCTGAATAAATAAATAAGGGAAGGTATAAATGCCGGGAAGCACACGAGAAGATGCTCGACATCAGTAGGTGTTAAGGGATATACAAGTTAAATTACAATGAAATATAGCATCATGCATCCATTTATAGGGCTAACCTACTGATGCTATGTGTAGGCAGGGATGCAGAGAAATTGGAGTTCTCATACACTGCTGGTAGGAATGCAAAGTGAGACAGCCAGTTCTGAAAACATTCTGGAGATATCTTATAAAGTTAAACATACACTCACCATATGACCCAGCAACATTACTCCTGAGGATTCGCCCCCCCAGACAAATGAAAACAGTCCACACAAAGACTTGTATATGGTTGTTCGTAGCAGCTTTATTCATAATAGCTCCAAACAGGAAACCCAAATATTTGTTAATTTGTAATTCATCGACAAGTTGCTGGGATACTTCTCAGCATGTTAAAGGTGCAGAATATTAGTACATGCAAGAACATGGGTGGATCTCAGAAATACTGTGCTCGGTGAAAAATCCAATTCTTACCTGCTCAGAAGTTTTACATCCCTCTCTCCTAGACACATATATGCACACATAGGTGTGAGGCCTCAGAAATGGCAAGCACACTCCCTAACTCAGGTTCTCCCCTGCCTAGACCATTCCTCTCCCCAATACCTTGCCTACTATTGTTTCCTTCAAGTCTCTGCTCACATATCAACTTATGAGAGAAGCCTTTCCTGTCCACCCAAGACAGCATCCACTACTCCTTCTCTTACCTCCTAACCCAGTATGTAATGTATTTATTTGTTTGTTTGTTTAATATCTGCCTCCTTGCAGAATTAAACCTGTTCTGTTTACTGTTGTATTTCTTGTCCCCTAGAAACTAGTGTTATGTTTATAAATTCTCAATAAATAATTGCTAAGTAAAGAATATGATGGAACGCAATTCAGAATGTAGGCAGAAGGACTGGATGAGATTTTATGTGACCTGTCAAGAAATATGCCATTGCGTTGTGTTAGCGGCTTTCCCTTTGTTTGCCTTTTCATTCATTCATGTGTTGGATAGGCTCTGACTCTATTTAGGTTTGAGAAACTGATGAAATGCCCACCAGGAAGGAGTACAGGTGCGTTTAATACCTCATTTCATGTTAAAATGGGAAATGCTTACATTTTTGCAACAGTGTTAAGGTAGAGCTTTTTACACAAGCAACTCTAAATGATGTGTAGCATACTGATCTAGAGCTTCCCAAGTGGCTCAGTGGTAAAGAATCCTCCTGCCAGTGCAGGAGATGACATTTCGATCCCTGGGTCTGGAAGATTCCCAGGAGAAGGAAATGGCACCTTATTCAAGTATTCTTGCCTGCACAATTCCATGAACAGAGGAGCCTAGTGGGCTACAATTCACGGGGTTGCAGAGTCAGACACGACTGACGAGCAGCGTGCTGACTTTTAGTATGCTTCCTCATCCTATTGCCCCTTATAAAAATATATAAGCCCAAACTAGGAGAAAGCAGTTTTCATAATATTTATAAAATTTTTGTCTTTTAAATGCAGTTAAAAGAACTGTGGACACGGAACCAACCTTGTTTTCTGTCATTATCCCCCCATTCTGTTGCAGAAAATTTATTTTACTCCAGATTAGAAGATTTTAAACATAGCACAAAATACTGTCTTTGAGTAGCACAGCCTTAATTTATATAGGGATAGTGTTAAAAGAGATTGTCATCAAATTGCTGTCATGTCTTAATAGTAAAAAGAAACATGCTTTTACCAGAAAATTTTATAAATTCAGGAAATTGATCATCTGACTGATAGGTCATTTGGAGAACCGACCTAGGCCTATTGACATTTATCACGTCTTTTGTGTATCTGCTGAGAGTGTCTCATGATTTTCCTTGTTGTGATGGGTTACACTGATACATTTTTTTCTGACATTAAACCATCCTTGCATTTCTCGGACTAACACTACTTGATTACAATGTATTATACATAAGATGCACCACTGAACTCGGCTGGCCAGCGTCTCATTTAGAATTTTCACATCCGTGTTTATAAGTGAAGAGGGCCTCTTATTTTGTTTTCTTGCTTACTTACTTAGAATTGAGATTACACTAGAATCATGAAGCGAATCAGGCAGCTTTCCCCCTTTTTCTAATTTGTGGAACATAATGGAATGTTTTCAGAGTTACTAATTGCAGCTGTTTTGAACCCCAGTTGTGCTCGGTTTACTTAAGCCACCAAAATATTTTTTAAAACCTTGTCCTTAATTAACCTTTTAAATGAAAAAAATACTTTTCTAGTTTCACTGTTTTTCTTTTTTCCAATGAGTGACCTAAATTAACTGTCTAGTTAATTTTTAATGAATATTTATCCACTCACTCATTAGACATGCATTTAGATTTATTAGGTATTTGCTCTGCACAAGGCATTATCCCAGGCACTGCGGGAGAGATGAATGGCAAGAACCATGCCCTCATCTGTTCCAGGGCTCGCTCACCAGCTATTACCACCCAAGGCAGCGTGTCTCATTCTGTGACAGAAAGGGGCTGAACCCTGTGGGACCTTCAGATGTTTGTCTCTCATGAAATAATCATTTTGTGTGTTTATTGAGTCATAAAGGAATCACGGTCCCAAATTTCCTAGCTCCAGTTAGAAGCACACAGAGTCATTCATCAGATGTGTGTGAAGTATGTACTATATGCTTGGCAATGTGTGTGGCATAGAAACTGTGACGTCGATTTCAGCATGCGCGCACTGAATTATACCCGCTCCAGGGTTCTTGCCTGGAGGATCCCAGGGCCGGGGGAGCCTGGTGGGCTGCCGTCTATGGGGTCGCACAGAGTCGGACACGGCTGACGCGACTTAGCAGCAGCAGCAGCAGCACTGAATTCTGTCCGACTCTCTGCCACCCCATGGACTACAGCCTGCCAGGCCTCTCTGTCCATGGGATTTTATACGCAAGAAATACCGGAGTGGATTGTCATTTCCTCCTCCAAGGGATCTTCCTGATCCAGGGATCCAGCTTGTGCCTTCTGCGTCTCCTGCATCAGTAGACAGATTCTTGACCATTGAGCCACCAGGGAAGCCTTCGATTTCAGTAATCTGGGTCAGAGGTTGTTAGTGCTTTGGAATATGCATGCTGTCATCGTTTGCTCCCATTTTGAATATACCAAAAGTGTGTTTGAAGGCATGAGCTGCTCCAGAGGAGATCCCGGTGTTTCCATGTCCTGCCAGCCCTGCTCTGCTCACGAGCTCACAGGTGCTTGTCACTGAACACCACCCACATCTCTTAAGCATAACAGGAGATGCAGTTCTACCTTTTCTTCCATGTTTGCAGCCCAGGTGCGATGACGTCCCGCCGTTACCATGCTTTGTAGTTTTCAGAAAGAAATCAGAGGTTTCTAGAGTCTTAGCCTGATGCCTCAGCCAGAGAAGCGAAGTCAGTTTAACCAGTGTTCCCTGGACTCGCTCACCCCCCTGCTGACCTTTCACGGTCTGGGCTCAGGGCTCTGAGCACCATCTCCCCAATAATGGTTCCCAAATGAGTGTGTGCGTGCTAAGTCGCTTCAGTCGTGCCCGGCTCTAAGACCCCAAGGACTGTAGCCCACCAGGCTCCTCTGTCCATGAGATTCTCAGGGCAAGAAGCCTGGAGTGGGTTGCCCTCCCCTCCTCCAGGGGATCGAACCCAGGTCTCTTAAATCTCCTCACTGGCAGGTGGGTTCTTTACCACTAGCTCCACCTGGGAAGCCTGACAGCCATGTGAATCCTTTTAAAATACAAGTCAGACTGTATCATCCCTCTGCTTATAATGCCTCGGAATTGCTTCTTCTTTTATTCAGTATAAAAATCCAGAATCCAGACCTACAAAGCCCTGAACCTGCTTTCTCCACGCCCTCACCCACACCTCCAGCTCACACACCTTCCCCCCTCCCCTGCAAAACGCACTTAGCACCTCGGTCACCTGGCTCTCCCCCTGACCACTCTGTACCTTTGGCCTTCCTGTCCCCACCGCCTGGAGCTCTCCTCTTGCAGATGCCTTCTCCGGAACCCTCTCACCGCCCTTCTGCTCTCTGATCAAAGGTCTGATCGGCAGGGTCTTCCTTGACCTTTCAACACAAAAACAACACCCCGTCCCTGTCCCTTTCTCTCTGTCACTCTTTTAAGTGCACTGACTATGTATTTACCTGTTAATTTGCACATCACCCCCTCACCGCCGTGCCCACCCCTCTCCCCCAACAGGAGTGATTCCTCGGGAGCAAGGACAGAGCATTTTCACTGTAACAACCCATCTAGAGCCTAGATGAGGGCCTGCCCGCACTCGCTGACCTAGATGTGTCCGGGCCGATGTGACCCAAGGAACTTACGGAGCTCGCCCCTTGGGAAAAGTTGTTCCAGGGAGTCCAGGATGGGTGGCCCCGTTTGCATCCCCAGCTAGTCTTTAGCCTAAGCTCAGACTTTAGGGTGAGCTGGGAAACACATTCTATGGAAACGCAAGCTGCTTTTTACATAGGCATGTCATGGGCTTCAGCCGTCTGTCCACGTAGGTCCTAACTTAGCGGGCCCTCGTAGCAACCCTGTGAACCAGGCAGCAATTACCTGCATTTGATAGCTGACGAGCCTGAGGCTCAGGGAGCTTATGTAATTGCCCAAGATTCTTGGCTGGAAGTGTCAGAGACAAGAGAAACTGACCATCTTGTTCTAACAGTATCTTGTCTCACTGCAGGCATATTTCTTTGGAGTCTGATTTATGTTTAACATTTTCATAAACTGTCCATGATTTCTACTCTGTAATTCTGGTGTGTATTTGTTTCCATGTAAGAATACTATCTTAACCTCTCTCTTTGCTCACTCAGTATTTTTGCTTCTTGGAGTAACTCGAATGCGCTAGTAAGGATGCACTCTGTTATTCTGTGTTTTTGTGAACCCTCTGAGGGGCAGAAGCCTCGGGTTGTTCTTAACGGATGGTGAGAAGCAGGGGCCCTACAGAAAGCCATTATTCCTGTCCACTTAAAAAATTGTCACCTAGAAGCTGAGAGTTATGTTTTATTTGGTGAGAATTTTTAGGACTTCAAGTCCAGGAGACAGCGTCTCAGGTGGCCTGAGAGAACTGTTCCTAGGAAACGAAGCGGGGAGGAGTCAGGTTATATACAAGCTGGCAACATGGGTCAGGTAGTCTGAACACCAAAAGATAATTGTTTGTTAAGGAAAACCAGATATCTCGAGTTAAGGAATGTAGGGCTTTTCTGTGTATGGGAAGATGCAAGCGTCTGGGCTCCCTGAGATCATTCCTTTCGTATGCATCTCAGCTATCTGGGCCCCGCGTCCTGCAGGTTGATTTCTCACATCCTCGGTCCTGCTCACCAGAGGGAGAGGTGGCAGCCCGAGGGCTACTGGTTCTCTGGTGTTGTTTTTCCGGGCGCCCTCCAGGCTCAGAAATTCACATATAGAGGGCCGAAATCACTGATGATGGCTGTGGCATCCTTGTTTATTCCTATGGCAGGAAACACTCCATTTCCCACTCCTAAGGTAGTGTCCAGAAATGAATGAAATATTAGAAAGGTTTATTAAAATCTTCAAATTGAGGTACAGTTGATGCTGATTTGTATGAGCTGTTATAAACAGCTTGGGTAATACCCCCCCTATCAGTCATTCCACTTGCAAATATTTTCCCCCATTTAGTAGGCTGTCTTTTTTGGCTTTGTCATTAGTTTCTTTTGCTGTGTGCAAAAGCTTTTTATTAGGGCAAAGTGAAGTGAAAGTCACTCTATCGTGTCTGACTCTTTGTGACCCAGGCCAGAATTTGGAATTCTCCAGGCCAGAATACTGGAGTCGGTAGCCTCTCCCTTCTCCAGGGGATCTTCCCAACCCAGGGGTTGAACCCAGGTCTCCCACATTGCGGGCAGATTCTTTACCAGCTGAGCCACAAAGGAAGCCCAAGAACACTGGAGTGGGTAGCCTATCCCTTCTCCAACAGATCTTCCCAACCCAGGAATCGAACCAGGGTCTCCTGCATTACAAGTGGATTCTTTACCAACTGAGCTATCAGTGAAGCCCTGATATTAGGTCAGAAGGGTAATTTAAAGACTCAACCAGGAGGATCCCCTGGAGGAGGAAATGGCAACCCACTCCAGTATTCTTGCTGGAGAATCCCACGGACAGAGTAGCCTGGTGGGCTATGGTCCATGGGGTCTCAAAGAGTTGGACACAGCATACCTAAGTGACTTAGTGTACATAATGATGTCAACAACTTTAACTTTGTATTTGTCTAAATAAAGTCAGGGTCTCTCCTTTTTGTAGAAATCAGCTGAGCCTGTGAACAGGTCATTTAATTAGAGATAAAAGCACATTAGGGATTCCAGTTTGACTGTAAACATTTCTACAAAGATAGGAAAGTGTTTGCAGATCTCGATAACAATGGGATGAAGAGGAATTAACTACACATTTCCCTCCATATCCAGTACTGGTCAGCGGACCCAGGTTCTGGATCCGTTACCACAAGGTCGTTTAGGAGGTGACTTCACAGGAAATTACCAGTATAGTGAGGGTGTAGATAGCATTTTCCATCCAAGGCATCATGAGAGGGCTTCTCTTCCCAGAGGCTTTCCACCGTCTTCCTTTTCCCTCCCTTGGCTGTAGTTCCAAGAAGACCACATGTCTTAATAGCGCCGTGGTTCTGAGACGAGGCCATAGCTGTAGGTCTCATTATTTGAGAGCATTTCTTTGCTGTGGGTACCAGGCTTCCCCAGGTGGCGCTAGTGGGAAAGAACCCATCTGCCAATGCAGGAGACTTAAGAGACCCGGGTTTGGTCCCTGGGTCGAGGAGACCCGCTGGAGGAGGGCACAGCATCCCACTCCAGTATGTGTGCCCAGAGAGCCCAGTGGACAGAGGAGCCCGGCAGGCTGCGGTCCATGGGGTCACAAGGGGTCAGACACAACTGGAGCGACCTGGCACTCACATACCAGGCATGCCTCTTGCTGGCCCTGTGACTCTGAATGAGTAACTTCAGCTTCTCGATCTGCAGAGTGGGGTTGCATTAAGATCACTACTGTTCCTCAACGTGGAGCCCTGTCCGAGGAGTGAATGAAATCACCAGTGGGGGCTCACCTGGGCTGATGGAATGAAACCAGTTGCAGATGAGGCTCCTCCTTGGCAGGAATCCCAGGAAAGCGTCACCGTTGCAGGTCTGTCCGTGGCAAACAGTGGAATGGCAGTGATTCCTGTGTCTCCACCCGGTCCTTCTGCTTAGACCCTCTAACAACCAGCCGCTTGACGGCAGGTGGCAGCTGGTCCCAGAGCGAGCTTCGTCCTCCTGCTGTGTGACAAAAAAAAAAGGCTGCCGGTGCCCAGGGATTAGCGCTGGGCACCCGCAGAGTGGCCGCCCGGTGATTTAACCAGGGTCCTCTTGCAGGTTTCACTCCTGGCACCTGGCTAATGGGATGGGGATTTAGGGACCCGGGAGCGAGACTGCCTTTTCCTGCTCCACACGGCACAGTCCTGAGAGCCTCGGCCACAGACAGCCTGGGTGTCAAGGCGCACGCTCCTTCCCTTCCATGGCTGCTCCGTGCCGTCCTGGACACTGCTGTCATCTTTGCCGCTTTTCCTCTGGGGGCGTCACCGTGGAAACCTGCTCCATCCATTCCAAGGGGCCCTTTTGAAGTGATATGAGGACATCCATTCTAACCTGGCGTGTTTTTTTTTTTTTCATCCCTTTCCCCCTCTTTCCTTTTTTCTCTTCCCTTTGCAAAGATGTTTTTCTCTTCTGGGGGTGGGGTGCTCCCCACAAGGTTTCTGAAGCCACGGGAATGGAATCCTTGTGCTTGTCGCAAACACAGAAGCAGCCCCTGGGAGACAGCCACACTCCACAGGGCCCGAGAGCGCCCGCCTTCCAGGGCGCCCCGGTGCTGCTGGTCTGAGCCCCAGCCTGCCCGTTGGCGGTTTCCCCGTCACTATTGCTCTCATATGGTGTAAACCCACCTAGAATAGGTTACATTTAATGGGGTGAGAAAAATCCACACTGGAAGAGAGAAGTCGAAGGTGAGGTCAGACTGCTTCCTCCTGGGAGGGCAAACGATCGTCTCCCCTCCGGCTCCCACACCGAAAATTCTCATACAAAAGAGCTCTTTTTATGTTTGATGTATTGCTTTTAAAAAACAAATCCTTCATGTTTTTTTTCATTTTTGGTTCATACCTCTTGGCCGACCCAGCAGGAATTTGGCAGCTGAAGGCGATGCTTCTCGCAAACGCTCAAAGCTGCCTCGCTGAGAGTCACTGGCTGCTGGTGGGGAATGGAGGCCTGGCCCGGAGGAGGGCTGGGCATGCCATTCCAGTCTGCAAGAGTTAAAGGGCTTAGCAGTTGTTGACAGTGATAGTGTGGTGTGGGAGCTCCTTACGCAATTTTTCCTAGTTGCTGTATGTTTGAAATTTATTTATAATCAAGAGTGGTTTTTAAGAGTTACCCAAGGCACAGCCAGGTATGTATGGATTTTATTTTGGACAAGCCCATACCTTGCTATTTTTTCCCAGTGTGAAATCTCCTCTACTCTGATTCATGTTCCAGAAGATCTCCAAGAAGTTATATTTAACCCACTGTAAATATAAGCAAGCTCAAACAAAGGCACACCTTAATTTATTACTTCATTTTATTCTATTTACAAAGCACACTGTCCAACACTTGAATTCATTGCTTTTTAAAAAAAACAGAAGCCACACCAGTGCCAATTCAACAATTCTGCTGACTCCATAATTGTTTTTAAATGGAGAGAACACCAGAATTACCATCTTGTGCTTCTGGAAACTCAAGTGTTCTACAGGCTGAGGAATTGACGGCTTGCCAGAAGGGTTATACAGCATCGCCTGACCCTCGTTCCAGTGCAGACAGCCCCCCTTGCTTGTCTGAGTCTTGACAGACCGGATTGGAACATTCCTGCTGCCTTCTGGATCTTTCTTTGTGGATGAGTAGAAACATAAGACTCAGAGAAAAGCAGCCAAACACAGACGATGTCATTGCGATTATTTTGGTCTTCGCTCTGAATATAGGAGCCAAGATGACATCATAGGGCCCTACTTCACAATTCATTGAACTTCATTTTTCACCCACTAAATTAGCCACCAAAAAAAAAAAGGCCACAGAACCCAAGCAAAAACCCATGTTTTTCAGTGTTATCCAAGATGGGCAAAGATATAATAAAACAGGTACAGATACTCTTAAATCTTGTTTTAAATCTTGGTGGGTGGGTAAATTGGAAAATCCTTTCAAAAAGTAATTTGGAAGTGGGCATCAGGAATCATAAGATCATATTCTTTGACCCAATAATCCTACTTCTGGTAATCTAGAAATAGTCAGATATATGCAAAAATCCATACTCTGGAAGATTTATAATCAAATATGAATAGTACACAATCAGTGATTTAATTTATAATTAAATTAATAGTACACAATCACTGGGAATGTTATCCGTCAACAGAAACACTAACAATATATAGAAATGGCCAGAGCAGTTAAAATAAATTATAGTCAGTGGATTAAAACCTTTAAAAGTACATACGAGAAAGGACTAGAAAATATGGGAAAGTAATATTAGTTGTTAGGATGAATAATTAAAGCTTTCATTTCTGTTTTCCAAACTACCTATATAAGTATGATTACTTTCATAAATTAAAAATCCTGCATACCTCTAGCCATGGTTAAGGGAAAATATTAATTTAGCCACCATGAATTTAGAATTTACTATTACTATCTGGACAGAAGTTAAATTGGAATTTCCTCTGCTGATGGGCACAGACAAAATTATAGGCAAAATATTTAAATTACTTTTGTAGTTTAAGCCCAGTCATTTTTTTAAGCATTAACTTTAGTTAACTGAATGCATTTGAAAGAAGTAGCACTGTATTAGAAGACTTTTTTCCACCACACCAGACTACCGTTGTCTGACTCAATGATTTCATTCCCTCTTTGACAATTACTGGAGGTGGTGTGTAAGTGTTTAAGAAGGAAAAGCAGGGCGTGTCGGGTGGCATGCGTGGCTGTAGGAAATGGGCTGTTTTGTTGCCCTTTTCTAATAGGACAATTGACGCATTCATTTGCTAACTGGAGGGACTCTCTCATACCCACTAGAACTTTCTTTTTCAAAGAACATATCCCTCACACTGCCCTGCAAAAACAACAAAATCCAACTGCCAGCAACAACTGCGTACGGCTGCACCCCAGTTTATAGGAAAAGGGGTGACTGCAATCAGAGCTCCCGCCCCTGCTCCAGAGTATCATGACTTCATCTTTACCAAAGACGTTATTCATCCTCGCTAAAAAATCCTCTGAGTTTTTATAACTTCAGGATACTTTTAATAACACACTCCTTTTCTATAATGACCTCTGACTGTAACCCAGTCCATAAACCTCTCTCCCAGACCCCGCCCTGAAGCCCTCCTTGGCCCCCTGTTACAGACGGGGTCTGCAGGGGGAACTTTCATCTTCCTCGTTGCCTTTTAATGCTTATCGTAAAAAGCAGTCTGAGAAGTTCCAGGCAGCTTTATTACATGGATGCACACCAGCAATCTCTATTTCATTAGGATGCTAAGTTCTGGTCACGGCTCTTGGCTCACTGAGGGCCATTCGCTGGAGCAGCGAGAGCAGCGGGTCCGAGGTTCTGTCACCATCCGCGGAAGAACCAACTTTGGTCCCTGGTGCTCCATGCTTTGCTCTGCGCGTGCGTGGCCCAGCAGCACGTGGACCCAGGTCACTGGGCTTGGTGGGTCGTTGTTGGAGGTACCCTGCAGATTGTGTGTGTCCCTCGGGGTGCATTGTGCAAGGTCCTGCACCCGGCACTTAGGATGGGTTTCAGAGGGGACATGTGCACCGTACTGCTTCAGGAAGACCAAGTGCCATCCCTAGGAAATGCCATGGTCTGATGGGGCATGGTCACCAAACAGCTCACTAGATGGAGTTGAGTGCATGCAACAGAAGGAAAACAGAAAAACCTGTGCCGCAACTCCAGGCAAGCCAAGATATAACAGTCAAAGAAACAAGCACTGGGCTGCTACGATCCACCAGGAGCCCCGACAACCCTCTAGTTAACGACAGCATTAACTAGATAACTCTTGAGAGTCCCTTGGGCAGCAAGGAGATCCAATCAGTCCATCCTAAAGGAAATCAGTCCTGAATATTCATTGGAAGGATTGATGCTGAAGCTGAAACTCCAGTCCTTTGAACACCTGATGTGAAGAGCTGACTCACTGGAAAAGACCCTGATGCTGGGAAAGATTGAGGGCAGGAGGAGAAGGGGACGACAGAGGATGGGATGGCTGGATGGCATCACCGACTCGATGGACCTGAGTTTAAGTAAACTCTGGGAGTTGGTGATGGACAGGGAGGCCTGGTGTGCTGCGGTCCACGGGGTCGCAAAGAGTCGGACACAGCTAAAGCGACTGAACTCACTGACAATGGTGCCCCGTCCCACCTGGTCCGGGGGACGCCCTTAGAAGAGCATCCCGAGTAATCAGGGCGTGGAGCAGAAGTGACAGTGCCCTAGTGCTCACAAACCAAGGCCAGCTTAGTTTCCACACGTGCTCACACCTTTAAATGCGATTCAGGGCTTGTTGTGCCTTGTCCTCTGTCCCCGGACTCCGCCCTTCATGAAGTGGGCCATCTCCCCGTAGCCTCGATGCCTCTTACTGTCCCGAGGGCTCAGATGGCCCACACGGCCTTGTGTTGCTGACTCTCCTTGCTGCCGAGGTCTTTTCCCCCTGGTTTGAGTAAACCTTCAATGAGAACGCACCATTACGTAACGTTTCTTCGCATAGATCTTCTGTATATCTAACATGGCATTTTAATTAATAGGAATCCAGTAACTGTGTATTTATTATTAAAAACTCCACCCCGTTGGAGGTACTCTGTTATTATTTCAGATGGTTCAGGACGCCTTTTAAAATAAGTTTTTTTTAAAGGAAAAGGAAACAAAGAAAATGCATGGGAAAGATTTATGCTTTTAGTTGGGGGAGGGGGAAATTAAACTCCTCATAATAGTTTTTAAATTAAATTTCATACTCGTCCAAATCCTTTCCTTCTCCACCCCTTCCTCTGATATTCCCTCACTCATTAAAGCGTAGGATTTTGATGGTATTCACAGGGAAGCTGATTTACTGGAATAAAGAAGTTCTTTAAGTTTTAAATTTTGGAACGCTCCCAGTGTGTCTGAACCCGGGTTTCAGATTTTACTGGCATTTTGTTGGCAGAGCAGTCTTTGGAGCCCGTCCTTATTTGAGCATGTTTCCTAACACCTTCAGCGGTATGGTACTATGTTTTTTAGATTTAAAAAAAAAAAAAAGTTTAAATAGAAAAGCATATATAAACATATACAGAAGATTGATTCTGAAACGTCCAGCAAAATAAAAGGACAGTAAAACTCAAAAGTTATCAAATGAGAAGCACTTTATTTTAAAAGCAAGGCTATTCTTTTTTTTTTTTTTGATATTTAGTTTTAGTTGCGCTGGGTCTTAATTGCTGGAGGTGGGCTTTCTCCGGTTGCGATGAGCCGCAGCTCCTCTCTAGTTGCAGCGCGTGGCCTTCTCACTGCGGTGGCATCTCTTGCTGTGGATGGAGCCCGCCTTCAGTAGCCCATGCTCCCCATGGGCTCAGCAGCCGTGGCTCAGGGGCTCAGTTGCCCCCTGGCAGGCGGGATCCTCCCGAACCAGGGATCGAACCGTTGTCCTCTGCATTGCAAGGCAGCTTGCTAACCAGGGGACCACTAGGGACGTCTGAGAAGCCGCTTCCTTTTTAAGAGGCGGGGGATGATACAAGGATCCCAGGAGAGGAGTGTTTCCAGGACAAACCCCAGGACAGGCTGGTGTGTCATCTGTGGGCCTTCTGCTCCTCTCCACGCACAAGTGTCCTGATGACTTAGGGTCGAGAATGCCATACTTCCACTGCACTGGGCACATGGTGGGGGCCGGCAGTCACCAGGACCACAGACAGAATCCAGCTGAGGCCATGGTAAAGCTGGGGAGAATCTGTGCGAGTAGAGACTGAGTCCCAGCCCTGGGAAGGATGCTCTGAGACCTACAGCTAGTGTCCTACTCAGTGAGACAGGAACAAGGGCAGTTCTGTCCCACAACCTGCGCTTCTGTTTAATACCATCCTAGAAATGTTGGCCAATTCAGATGAACAAGAGTAGTCAATTAGAAGCATACAAACTGAGAAAGGGCTTCTCTGGTGGCTCAGTGGTAAAGAACCTGCCTGCCAAAGCAGGAGCCACTGGTTCGATCCCTGGGTCGGGAAGATCCCCTGGAGAAGGAAATGGCAACCCGCTCTAGTATTCTTGCCTGGGAAATCCCATGGACAGAGGAGCCTGGGAGGCTACAGTCCAGGGGTCATAAAAGAGTCCGATATGGCTTTATGAGAAAATGACCACCACCAAAATGGAGAGAGAATAAAACTATCTCTGCTTGCAGTTGATATGCTAGCATACCTGGGAAACCTTAGCGAATCAATGATAAAACTAACTAAGAATTCAGTAAGGGAGAAGGGTATAAAATGTCCTATTAGCAAGGAGCCCAAGCAGAAACCAATCTCAGGGGTCAACAGAGTTGGCTAGAAAATGGGATTGGGGAGGCAGGGGGCTGGAAAATGACCAACTGAAGGAAAATCTGTTCTAGAATTGGACTCTGCACCAGGTTTGGGTCATGGGGGTTGTACACCCAGCCTATCATGGAGCAAAGCCCTGCCTTAAAGAAAGAGGCCCCTTGTCCCATTGAGTGAAGAGTTAAGCTGGTCTAAGCTTCCTGGTCGACAAGCTCTGGCATGCTGCTCACTCTGCAGGGTGGGGTGCACGAGAGGCTCCAGAGAGAGTCTGAGCATGAGAGGGAAGAAGGGTGACATCTAGGGCAGCAGGGTGGTGAAAGGATCAGTGGTTGGGGGTCCAGCTGGCAGGGGCAGAGATTTCTTCCTTGCAATTACCCTTGAAATGGCAACCATCTTGGGGTAGAAAAACCAGTGCCCAGGAAGGGCCATTAAGTGGCAGGGTGGAGCCTCCATTTCTAGAGGAAGAAATTCATTACCTTCAGGTTGCTTTGTCTGCCCAGATGTTTCGGCAGCCACTTGGCTCTGCCGGCAAGGAAACTGCTTATTACAGTATTTTATGTAAAGCTGGTTAGGAAAGAACAGCATGTTTGAGACTGAATGTGTATACAGCAGGGAAAAATACCTCTGCAGACATGCGTCGCAGACGGAATGGACTTTGGAGCAAGCATTGGTGGTGTTTGGTTTTTAAACATTTAGGACGACACTATTTCCATTCTTAAGAAAGGACCCCATTTTGATTTTACTCTTGAGTGTAAATTTTCAGAAGTTTTCAGAGAAAGTATACCTATGAACAGATATAAGCCATTCCTTGCTCCTCCTAGACAGGACAACTCAACACCACAAAGATGTCAGTTCTGTCTAAGGGTACAGGTTCAGCCCCTGGTCAGGGAACTAAAATCCGATTCCACGTGGCGAAACAAAAGAAAATAAACCCTGACAAAATGGTAACTTTCTATAAGGACGCACGAGAAAGAAAAAGATGCGATTATCTGTTCCTTATTCAGAAAGAATCATGAGAAGAATAAACCGGAAGCTAAGACTTGTTGAATTGTTAATTGTAGTTGAATTGTAGAATTGACGGGAAGACTTTGATAGGTGGGATAAGTGGGGGAAACGTGACACCTCTCAGAGTTTACTCTTCTGTACAGTTTTAATTCTTGGAATCAAGTTAAAGCATAAAGAAACAAGAATGGCAGGGTGACCCTGTAATGGGACAAAGAAGTACAGTTCAACCTCAGCTTATTTCTGAAGACTAACATAACTACGCTCAAGTAAAAGAGAAAAAGAACAAACCCTAAGAACTTTAAAATACAGGTTTTTTGACTATATACCCTCAGGCTAAAGACAAGAAGAACTGGAGATAAACACTGAACCCTGGTTGGTAAGTTTGTTTTTCACAGCAGCACAGGTCAGCAATTCTGAAGCCACTTTCTGTATGTCACAGTGTTGAGCAAATAAGTAAATATATTTGAGATAATGGGGGCCAGATTTCTCACTGTTTGAGAAGGAAGTTACAAATACAGAAAGGGGGAGAAGAGAGACCTCCCTGGAGGCCCTGTGGCTAAGACTCCATGCTTCCAGTGCAGGGGCTGCAGTTTCCATCCCTGGTTGGGGAGCTAAGATCCCACGTGCTGCTCAGCGTGGCAAAATGAAATGAAATGAATTAATAAAATAAAGGAGAATAAATTGGAGCTACTGCTGTTGGGTTGGAACTGGGAATTTTCAATTAATTCTTTTTTTTTTTTAAATTCATGGGTTTTAAGATGGCTGGACGGATGGAAAGAAGGAAGGAAACAGATGCACTTTTTTGTTCTTTCCTAACACCCAGATTTGCTTTTTAAACACCATTCTCCTCTAAAAGGAACCATAGCTCCTTGGAGAAAAGGCCAGTTCCTGGGAAGGTTCAGGATGGGTGTGGAACCTCTTCTTACTGCCAGAAAGGAAGGAAGTGCTGAAAGATGGCAGGGCCTTGTCAGCAGGAGACAGACATAAGCTTAAAGAAGCTTCTACTTGCCAAATCTGTGATAATAGGAGCATCAAAATAAACAACGATAGGAAAAGTCTATGGAATAAAGAAGACTCCCCAAGTTCATTCTGCTGCCAAGAAAGGAAGAAAGAAAAGCATGTGCGAGGAGAAGGAAAAGCCCTTCCTTATAGCAGCGCTGCAGCAGGTACACCTGGAAGAAATGATGGTGCCAAAGAAACCACTCTTTAGCAAGCATCAAATAAATAATTGATGTGAGTAAAATCATCTACGGGGGCTAAGACTAGTAGGTTAAATTTCATGAGAAATAGGATATTTGTCTCCCCACAAGTGCTTGACTAACTACAGTGAGAAACTAGCAGCTTGACGGTGGAAAACCCCAGCACACCCCACCTTACCCAAGTGGGTCAATGTTGCTCAGTCCTGTCTGACTCTTTGCGACCCCATGGACTGCAGCACACCAGGCTTCCCTGTCCATCACCAACTCCCGGAGTTTACTCAAACTCATGTCCATCGAGTCGGTGATGCTGGGTGAAGGGCAGATAGGAATTCTTCATACTGTATCCTCACAAGTTTTCTGTAAGTCCGGTATTATTTCAAAGCAAAAGGTTGAAAACAAAATGAAGAACAAAAGATCATGGGCCTTAGAACCAACCAGAACTTGAATTCCTGATTGGCTGGCTCCGTGGCCTCAGAGAAGTGGTTTTGCCTTTCCAAGCGTAAATGAGATAATGTCTGTAAAGGGTGACTTGTAGTGTAGAGAATCAGCCTTGGGTCCGGCTGACCAAGCTGGAAGGTGTACAGTGCCTTCAGGAAAATGACTCCCAGATGTCTGCTTTCCCTGTGGTCAAGATGAATCAGGGTCCATCTTCTGAGGTGGCAGCCGCATTTCCAAACGGGAGGCCCTCTGTTGGGGTGAGTGAGCCGTGATGATGGCTCCAGTTTTAGATGATGGAGCCTGAGAAGAGCGTTGAGAAGATGCTTGCTGTGATCTGGGAACTCCTAGTGGAGGGGTTAGGACATGGCCTGAGTTCCCGTGTGTGGTGACAATTTTATGCCGCTGACCTAGGGTCAGGACTGCCTAGGAGGCTTGGCCTGAGAGGTTGCTATTGTTTAGTCACGAAGTCATGTTCGACTCTTCTGTGACCCCATGGACTGTAGCCCATCAGGCTCCTCTGCCCATGGGATTTCCCAGGCAAGGATACTGGAGTGAATTGCCATTTCCTTCTCCAGGGGATCTCCTCCAACCAGGGATCAAACCCGCATCTCCTGCATTGCAGGCAGATTCTTTACCACTGAGCCATCAGGGAGGCCCTTGTGAATTCTGTAACAGCCCTGGTCTAAGGTTGCAGGTGAGGCCTGTTATTGTTGTTGCTGTTTAGTTGCTAAATCATGTCTCTTTTTGATTCCATGGACTGTAGCCCGCCAGGCTCCTCTGTCCACAGAGGTGATGCTCAGACATCCGCTATTTATGGTACAATGTCAGGGATAAGAAACAATGGTTTGAGTTTATGTTGACTAATACAGACCAACAGGAATAAATGCTTGATGGACTAGGAAGGTGCCTCAGTCTGCAAGCGGAGTCCAGAGGACCCCCTCCCCTTGAGCAGGTAAGTCATTTAGCAGTAGAGTAGGGGCTGCTCTGTATGAGGCTGGAAATGGGGGAGATTAGATAAAAACCTGTGAGTGATTGGGATGCTAGGAGATACGGAACCCTACCAGCGCAGCTGACCCCAGACATCCTTCAGCAGGGGGACAGCTGGGGCCTCTGCTTCTGGGGCGCACCCAAGGGGAGGCGAGACGGTTCTACCCTTGGGCAGCCCACATTCCCACTTTGCCTCTCACTGAAATAAGTGCTCCTCCTGTTATACACCAAAACACGGCTAAGGGAATATGATCCAGAGCTTACTTATTTGACAGCATTCCAGAAAGGTAGATTGATGATGGGCAGCTTTAAATGTCAGATCCAGAAGATAACAGAAGAACTACGGTAGTAAAACTGCTGTGCCTGTGTGTATCACTGACCAAAATCATTTGTAAGCGATAACCTACAAAATGTGTTATCGCTAAAAGCAATAACCTAAAAACGTATTATCTTTAAAAAGTCAAATAGCTAGTTCAACCAACCGTTTATACATTTGCTAAGTGAATTCAGAGACCTTCAAACTGGTAATGGAGATTTTTTTGCAACCCAGCTGTAAGTGTTAATCTAAATGCTTTTTAGCCTACCTTCAGATTGGATTAGTATGTGTGTGTAAGAGAGATGGGAGAGGGGGCGAGAGGTTCGGGGAAGAGACATTACCCCTTCTCTCTGACCACCCTCCTCATCCCCAAGAGGAGGAAAGGTTGAGGCCTTCCTCTGTGTTGAAAGTAAGAAGTTCTGGGATCTACAACCAAGAGAAAGTGATGCTTGTAAGCACCGACCCTGTGACCAAGCATCTTGTGTATTCCTTCATGCTCCATTCTTTTTTTTTTTTTTAATTTTCTTTACTTTATTGTGTTGGTTTTGCCATACAGTGACATGAAACCGCCATGGGTCTACACATGCACCCCCTCCAGAACCCCCCACCCTCCCCCCTCCCGACTCCCTCCCCCTGGGTCATCTCGGTGCACCAGCCCCGAGCATCAACCCTGGGCTGGCGATTGATTTCACATATGGTAATTAACATGTTTCAATGTCATTCTCCCATATCATCTCACCCTTGCCCTCTTCCACAGAGTCCACGTGTCTGTTCTATACATCTACGTTCCTTTTGCTGTCTCGCATGCAGGGTTCTCATTACCATCTTTCTAAATTCCATATGTATGCGTTAGTATACTGTATTGTTGTTTTTCCTTCTGACTTACTTCACTCTGGATAATGGGCTCCAGTTCCATCCACCTGAGTAGAACTGATTCAAATGAATTTTTTTTTAATGCTGAGTAATATTCCATTGTGTATATGTACCACAGCTTTCTTATCCATTCGTCAATTGATGGGCATCTAGGTTGCTTCCATGTCCTGGCTATTGTAAACAATGCGGCGATGAACATTGGGGTACACGTGTCTCTTTCAATTCTGGTTTCCTTGGTGTATATGCCCAGCAGTGGGATTGCTGGGTCATATGGCAGGTCTATTTGCAGCTTTTTAAGGAATCTCCACACTGTTTTCCATAGTGGCTGTACTAGTTTGCATTCCCACCAACAGTGTAAGAGGGTTCCCTTTTCTCCACATCCTCTCCAGCGTTTATTGCTTGTAGGTTTTTGGATGGCAGCCATTCTGACTGGTGTAAAAGTGAAACCTCATTGTGGTTTTGATTTGCATTTCTCTGATAATGAGTGATGTTGAGCATGTTTTCATGTGTTTGTTAGCCATTTTTATGTCTTCTTTGGAGAAACGTCTATTAAGTTCTTTGGCCCACTTTTTGATTGGGTCGTTTATTTTTCTAGAGTGGAGCTGCAGGAGTTGCTTGTATATTTTTGAGATTAATTGTTTGTCCGTTGCTTCATTGGCTATTATTTTCTCCCATTCTGAAGGCTGTCTTTTCACCTTGCTTACAGTTTCCTTTGTTGTGCAGAAGCTTTTAATTTTAATTAGGTCCCATTTGTTTATTCGTGCTTTTAATTCCAATAATCTGGGAGGTGGGTCATAGAGGATCTCGCTTTGGTTATGTCGGAGAGTGTTTTGCCTATGTTCTCCTCTAGGAGTTTTATAGTTTCTGGTCTTATGATTAGATCTTTGATCCATTTTGAGTTTATTTTTGTGTATGGTGTTAGAAAGTGTTCTAGTTTCATTCTTTTACAGGTGGCTGTCCAGTTTTCCCAGCACCACTTGTTAAAGAGGTTGTCTTTTTCCATTGTATATTCTTGCCTCCTTTGTCAAAGATAAGGTGTCCATAGATCTTCACGCTCCGTTCTTACGGAGCCTGGGACCTCACCAGTGTTCCGTTTCCTAGGTGACTGAGCGATGGTGAGACAAGAAGCCCATCCCTCAATGTGACCTGTCCCATCTCCTGAGTCACCTCTGTCATGACTTTTCTCCAGTTCTGCAGGAACCTTTCCTTTCCCTCCAGGAGCAGTAACTCCTTGGTCCCTGGATAACACCGTGCTCCTCTGGGACTGTCCCTCTCAGCTTTGCCTCCAAATGCCCATCTCTCTGTTTGGAAGTCACTGGTCCAGGGTCCAGCACCTTTCCCCCAAGACCATCTCCCTGTGCATGGCAGAGCCCAGCACCCTCCTTGCTCCAGTAGATGCATTCTTGGGAGCAGAAAACACTACTCATTTTCTTTCCAAAAACAATACTGTGCATTCTTGCATAGAAGGCAACTTTTTAAAAAAATTGATTGTACTGTTAGAGTGAACTTTTTTCTGTAAAAATCCTTAAATTTTAGCTTTTTAACTTTTTTTTAAAAACAGTGATGCTCAGACATAATGGTTGGTGTTCCCAATGTACTACATTTTAAAAGCCATTTTTTTTCCTGATGGTGAAATGCATGCACTCCAAGTATAGAAATAGTGGAAAATCTGGACAAATATAATGAAACTAAAAACCACTCAGAATCTTAACTCCCAGAGATTACATAGGAGAGCACATGAAGAAACTAAAACCATGATATAATTCTACGTCCACCTTCTGGAGGTAACCACTGTTAATAGGTGTCCTGTATTTGTCTATGAATGCACACAGAAATGCGTAGCTTACATCGGCGGGATCGTATCATGATGTTGCTTTTAAGCCTTTGTTATTATCAACAAAATAAAAATGTCCATAACTAAATATCTACTTCATCTTAAGAGTTCGGGGACGTGCCTGGTGGTCCACTGGTTAAGCCTCTGCTTTCCCTGCAGTGGGCATGAGTGCCCTGGTTGGTGCAGCCGGAAAGAAAGAAAGAAGATCCAAAATGAGTGATCCTTCCAATCATCAGGAAGTATTTTGTGTCACGTGTGTGTCAGTCATAGTTTTTAAGAGGAGAAGGGTAGAAGAATATACATTTCTAAGAAGGACGTCTTTGGCTGACTGTTCTGCTTTGTACTTTTCCTGTGTGTTTCCAGTAACTACGCTCATAACTTAACCACAGCTAATATTTTGGTATATTTCCTAATAATTTTTAAAAGTGTATTTTAAACCACCTGTGCAATCATGCTGCATATTGGAATTTCCACACTCTTTAAATCTTCTAATGGTGTTCAGTGGACATTTGCCTGTATCACTGATGGCTTTATGATATTTTTTCATGTTGGGGATACTATGACTTTTTTTTCTTTCCTCTATTGTGGTCTGTTTGTGCTGTTTATGATTTTTTTCACCGTGCACTGCTATGATGAAATAGCTGTGTCCCTTAATTATTGTTTTCCTGTCTGAATACCCCTTAGAATTCAATCTTAGCGATATCATCACTGAGTGAGAAGGTATAAAAATTTTAAGGCTCCCATTGCATATGAACAGACTGGTTTTAAGAATTTCTGCTCATTAGTTACAAATTTAATAAGGTCTTGTTCATTGGTTATAATAAAATGGATGCTACAGGTGACTGTTATTATTTTTAAAGCAGGTCTTTCAGTCCTATTCTTTGACCTATTTACAAATATTATTCATGTGTGCTAAGTCCCTTCAGTTGTGTCTGACTCTTTGCGACCCAGTGGACAGTAGCCTTCCAGGCTCCTCTGATCATGGGATTCTCCAGGCAAGAATGCTGGAGTGGGTTGCTGACAAATAGTGTATCTAAACATAAAAACCATGCTTCTTTCCCCCAAATTTTTCAAAATAATTTTAAAATTAAATGCAAGAAGTCATCAATGGATAAAGAAATATATATATATAATGGAATGTTACTCAGCCATAAAAAGGAACGAATTTGAGTCAGTTCTAGTGAGGTGGAATGAGAAGAACAAATGTCATGTATTCACACACACATAGATGGAATCTAGAAAAATGGTACCGACCAACCTATTTGCAGGGCAGGCATAGAGACTCAGACACAGAACGGATGTGTGGACTCAGTGGGGAAAGGAGAGGGTGGGTGAACTGAGAAAGGAGCGTTGATACAGATACATCACCACCTGTGACACAGATAGCTAACACAGGCAGCTCAGCCTGGTGCCCGGTGACAGCCTAGAGGGTGGGATGGGGAGGGAGGCGGAGGGAGGGACAGGTGTGTCCCTGTGGCTGATCCGTGTGGTTGTGACTGTGATTATCCTCCAGTTAAAAATAAAATAATATTTTTTAAAAACAGATAAGCAGTCACCTTAAAGAAAGTTTAAAAAATAAAATCATCCTAATACAGCCACAATTTTTGTTTTGTCGGATCTCCCTCCCTCGCTTTTCTGTGAATTCTACATAGTTGGGATAAAAGTATATATAGGTTTCAAATCCTGTCTTTTAAAACTGAAAATTCTGTTGTGAGCATTTCTTCTGTGTTGTTATGTAGTCTTCATAATTATCATTTATGATGACTGCGGATTATTCCACCGACCTCATTTCCCTAGTGAACGCTTATTTTTTTTTCCAGATTTTAACTTTTATAGCACTGTGGTGAGTGTGGACTATTTCTTTAGGGTCACCTCCTCAAAGTGGATGGAATTGACTCTGAATGTAAACTTCTGTTCATTCAGAATTTTCACTAGCTAATACTGGTCTGTCTTCTAGGTTAGTTTTAATCATTGAAACTAAATTCCCACAGCCACATGAAATTCAGGGTGTTCTGGTTGGCAGAGCACGCAGAGGGAACTGCGATGTGTCCCTAGTCACAAGGTTGTCTGGGCCCTGTCCCGTTTGCCAGGTGAGCCTTGGGGCTCCGCGTATTTCAGCCCGAAGCTGTTGTTGTTGAGTCGCTAAGCCGTGTCCGACTGTTTAGCGACCCTGTGGAGGGTAACCCACCGGGCTCCTCTGTCCATGGGACTCCGAGGCAAGTATACTGTGGAGTGGGTTGCCATTTCCTTCTCCCCGGGATCTTTCCGCCCCGGGGATCAAACCCACGTCTTCTGAATCGGCAGGCAGATTCTTTACCACTGAGCTAGAAGGGAAGTGAACCAAAGCAGAGCAGTCTCCTAACGTGTCCCTGTGGTACCTGGTGCCTGCCCCTGGCTGCTGGTCGCAGGAACTGTTTATTAAACAGCCTTTTCCAACAAAGAAAAAAGCCACAGAGGTGGGGAGGTTGTGTTAGGTAACCTCCTCCCCTTCCCCCTCCCCCTTCCCCCCCTTTTTCTATTTCCTTTTGTCAGAACAACTTTAGCTCCGGTTAGAAATGCATTTAGGGTGTCTCTGCTAAAGCAACCTAGCGACTCCAACTTCGGAGATGCAAATTTTCCATTTTGCAAAAGTTCATAACTGCTTCTTTGTGGACCTGAGCCGTGTGGCTCAGCCCCCAGAGCTATCTCAGGTCGCACAAATAAACCTGGCAGTCTTCGGTCTTCGCTTGGCCCAAACAAAGCGTTACCCGCCCCCTCCCTCTCCCCCACTTCATTGTTTTGCTCCTTGTGCAGAATTTCCTCTTGGCCTTCTGCTTCACGAGCTCAGTCTTCTCATCAATATGCCCTGTTCACTGCTGCCAAGCCTCCAGCAAGTTTAGTGTGTTCGTTCCCTTCATCATTCTCCTTTGTTCTGGAAGTCTGTGTTTGGATTCTGAACCTTCCCACCTCCCCACGCCTAATTCCACCATCACTGTGGCTGGCTCTAGACATGACTGTCTACCATCTACCTGCTTATTTACAGAACATCCAAGAAATGGAAAGAGCCTTAGCAATCTGCTCACATGTGCAAAATCACCTTCCCCCATCCCCTTTGTATAGAAAACTTCGGTAGGTGTCCCTCCCACCCCAGAGCCCCGGCAGCCTTCGGAGCCCAGGTGAAGGTGGCTGGGTCACTCTGCCGAGCCAGAGAAGACAATGTTATCTCCCCGTGTGGACAAAGCTTCCTTCTTCGGATTTTCCACGCAAGAAAAGGCCGCTTTATTCTTGGAGCCCAGCAGCGTATAAGCAGAGCCGATCTCAATGGGTTATTCATGGTGTCCAAGAGAAATACCTCTGGAGCTGTATTTCATGTGAGATGGAAGTGGGCTTGGCACCCAGACAAGGGGGCTGCCTGCTCGCTGGCATGCCCTGTGCCTGTCGGCCCTGCCCGGCCCCTGCCCCGGGTGGCCGGGCTCATCTGAGCCAGCCAAGGGCTCCCCCTCACCGCACCTGGGCACCACGAGGCTCTGCCCGCCAGGGTCACAGAGAGGCGCTCTGGGTGTTTTGGCCTTTAAGTGTTTTCCTTCTCTCACTGTGTCTAATGCTCCACTTCGTTCTCTGAGCCGGACAGAGAGGAGGAAGTGCTTCCCGAGCGTGGTCCCAATTCTCAGCTCAGGGATGCTCTGGAATCCACCCTCGGAACAGAGTACCACCTCGCTGTCACCCCTGCCCTTGCTACTCACCTCACCCCTAGAAAGTATTTCAGAGACATCCTGGCGGCTGCACTGACAGGTCTGATTTTTACTTTGTTTAATAAATCCTACTGAGAGCTAGGGGGCTTCCCAGGTGGCACTAGTGGAAAAGAACCCGCCCGCTGGTGCAAGAGATGTAGGAGACGACAGGTTCGATCCCTGGGTTGGGAAGATCCCCAAGAGAAGGGCACAACTACCCACCCCAGTATTCTTGCCTGGAGAATCCCAGGGGCAGAGGAGCCTGGCGGGCTACAGTCCATGGGGTTGCAAAGAGTCCGACACGACTGAAGCGACTTAGCACGCACCGAGAACTATGCCTGCTCATTTCATGGGAATGCAGAGGAAAACCTTCCCAGTGTGAGTTAAATATGTAGAATGGAGCTGGGAGGACATTCGCAGAGGGATGGTTTTGGTGGTTTTTTCCCCCTTTCCTTTTCTTGAGGAGGGGGGGTAGTTTATGTTGACTCTTTTGCTGGAGATACAGTGGACATTTCTACCCTTCCCCCAACGGGAAGTTTGTATTCTTTTAAATAAAAGCCACTTTAAAAGCAGAACTCAAGCCTATAAGGATCCACGGTTCTCCTGAGTTCTCAGAAGGTGTAGATTTATTTACTATCGTTAAAACATAATTAGTTCTCGGGGGATAATGTGTCTTTTAAACGGCTTTATTGCCACCATATTAGTTTTCTGAATAATCAGAAACTTCTGTTATGATTATGTTCCAGTGTGCAGACAGAAACGCGCTGTAAGCAGAAACAAATGTCAGGAATCGCTAGTTGTTACTCGCAGAAGGGGACACCACCTCAGCAGGGGAAGCAGGAATTCAATAGGACATTCCCAAGAAATATAACCCAACAATGTCTTGAGTAAACTGAATGATAGCTTGGGCGGGTACACGTGCCCCATCCCCGGCCCACCTTTTTTTCTTATTAAATGGTGTTTCCTGCGTCCCTTTTCCATCATCCTTACTCCAGAAGCTGGGAATGGGCTCAGTATCCCTGGAAACCCGGAAGACAGCCCTTCCTTATTAACACGTTTGAGAATGAAAGCAGACAGCGTCCCCCACCTTGAGCCGTAGGTTCCCATGTCAAGTCCCAGTTCTGGCTGACCGGTCTTTCCCATCGTTTGCAGGCTGATGTTTGAGATGCCGCAGGAAATGGGTTTAATAGCCATCGCAGTCCGCCAGACGCAGGGCAAAGGTCAGTCATCCTTTGTTACTGGTTCTGTTCTTATTTTCTAAAATCTGTGACACTCGGGGGCCAGAGAGCCAATTGATTGCCCGTGCTGATCGAGATGACTCAAGTTAGAAGTTGTTTGTTTTCACATTGCCCTAAAATGGAGGAAGAGGAAGGGAAGTTGATTAGAAGAGTGAACTTCAGTAGAATTCAAGTGTTCCCTCAAACCGAGATGTTTATTAAAGCCCTTGACATCCGCCTGTGATGGTTTTAACGTTCTTTTACCTACATCTTGTAAATTCCTCTTCCTGACACATTCTAGGCGTTGCAGCGTGTGAATAATAACTATGTTAGAGAGACATTTATTTTCCCGAAGGTTCTCTGGGAGGTGCCCTCCAAATCTATACCGAGTGTCACATGGGAGGGTCTTTCATCTGCCAGCCCCAACCCTGGCTGGCACTGGCGTTTGCATGGAGTGGACCCTCGATCTGTGGTCAGTGCGTGTTCTCAGCGTGACCCCCAAGGAGCAGAGGGCTGTCCAGAGCTTCCACTCCCTGAGGGAAGTGGAAGAGGCAGGAGCCCACATCCTCCCAGAATCCGCTTGGGTCCAGCTGCAAGCAGATTATTCCTGCTCAGGGGTCATACGTGGGCCACTATCCCCTGCCCCTCCCCACCCCCAGCAGGTACCAGGCACACCCCCAACTTTCAACTCTCAGAGGTTCTTATGCCTTTCCCAGAAGAAGCAATGAAATGAGAAATCTACTGTTTTCACTTCTTTCTCCTGAGCATCTCTTTTGAGCATAACTCAAAGAAAGAAAAAAAAATTTTTTATTCAAGGTTATGGTGTTCAATAAGGTAGTTTAAAAAGAAAAGAAAAGAGCCAGGGAAGAAATTATATTATACTTCTCATTTTGATTATTTTATTTCCTCAACTTCTTTTTTAAGAAAAATAACTCAGAGTTAACATCAGGAATCATTTTTCAAATTCAGTTTCCTTTAAAAAACAAAGAAGTAAATAACAGCAAGCTGTTAGTCATATACCATCCAGTCCCCCCACTTAAAGTGTACAATTCTAGGGTTTTATGAGGCCATCACAATTGGGATCACTTCTGAAAAAGTGGCTTCCAGGACCTCTCCTGGATCAGTGTAGGTCCGGGCCAGTTTCCCCACTGTCTCTGTTTCCGCCTGCATTGCCATATGGTGAGAATTAAACCAAGGGTGATGCTCAGACGCTGTGTAAGACTTTGAATCATCAAAGCACGATGGTATGAGGCAGAACATCATGCTAATTATCGGAAACTTGTTCTGCCACGGAGCTTCAGATTTTAAAGAGCTTCTCTATTGTCGAGTTCACCCCAGAATCCCCAGGCGTTTTCATCAACCCCCGTTTGTTCCAGCGGGACTGAGCCTCTGTTTGAGTTGGTGAGCCCTCCACACGTCTTCGGGCATTACGTGCGTCTCAGTCTGCTCCCTGGGCAGGATGGCCGGTCTCCTGACGGGGTTTGTGTTCCAGGGCGGGGAAAGAATGCTTGGCTGAGCCCCTTGGGATGCGCCCTTTCCACCCTGCTGGTCTGCATCCCGCTGAGATCTCCGCTGGGACAGAGGATTCCGTTTGTCCAGCATCTGATGTCCCTGGCCGTCGTGGAGGCAGTAAGATCCATCCCCGGGTACCAGGTATGTGCACTTCATCACTGATACATCCCTGCCGAGCACCCGCATCTCCACTCGGGCGTGTTTGTAGCGCATGTGTGTGTCTGAATGGCTGCTATGCGTGGAGCCTCAGCCTGCTTTTTGTAAAGCTGGCAGCAGAGAGCTCCTGGAGTTTTAAAAGCACCGTCAGGTTGGTAGCTGCTTCGGGCTTGCTGGCATGTGTTCGTTTCCCAGAATCCCCTTCCTGTGCTGTTGAGAGATGTGTCCAACGTCCTAGTAAAGGCATGCCTTTCTTTCTATTGATTGAAGCACCTTGGACTGGATGAGTCTATTTATCCGTGGTGTTTTCTGGTGAAAAGGCTTATTTTATAGGCCTAAACAAACCTCCTGCATGCAGTCTGTGTGCCTCAATTTCTCAGTCGTGGCAGGAGGTGGGGTTCCAGGTGGCCCAGTTCAAGGCAGCGTCTACTCTTGGGCCATTCCCCAGAGGGCTCAGGCAGGCCTTGCCCAGGCCACGTCCCTCAGGATGGACAGGCAGCAGGCCACTGGACCGCTCTATTTCTGTTACTCAGGGTGACCGTTGGCACTTCATGGGGACTAATAAACTCAGTGTCCTCCAGTAACTCAGTAAAGTGAGTTGCTCCGTGTATCTCCATAGCATTCTACTCAAGACATTTCTGCCTGACTCTGGTTAGTTCAGGGCCACCCTTCACTCTTGAGCAGGAGCTTCTTGAGGAAAAAGAGCCCCCAGGAGTATTGTTCTCTGCCTTCGCCCCCACTTCCCCACCCTCCTCCCTAGCACATGGTGGTCCCCTCTGCTGTGGTTGTTGATCCTGGGATAGTGAACTTAATTCCCAAGATGGGCGTCTTCAGAGTGTTTCTGATGATGATATACTCCATCATCAGTGCATTCCATCCGTTTCTAGAGTATTCTGCTCAACTTTGTTTTTTCTTTTTTCAAGTTGGATGACCTCTCCAAGTCTCTTTGTGTCTTGGGACTGCTTGATTAATATGCAGATTTTCCTTTTAGGATATCAATTTGAGAGTGAAGTGGCCCAATGATATTTATTACAGTGACCTCATGAAGCTTGGTGGAGTTTTGGTTAACTCAACACTTATGGGAGAAACATTTTATATACTTATTGGTAAGTTTTTAAAGCCCTTACACCCAGAAATTTTAGATTAATAGAAATAAAATGGCTTGCACATGGCTCCATTGAGGGGAGTGGATTATCATCTAGGATTTCTTTTTCCTTGAGCTTTGACTTATGGAACACAATGTGTGTGCAGAGCAGGCCAGGTGAGTAGAAAGCCCTTCAGAGGATTTAGAGTTTGTACCTCTGGCTGCAGAAACCACCACGTGGGTGTCTCATCAAACAGGCATTTTCTTACACCTCTCCAACTCTCACTTCTTGTTGAATTAGAAATGATGAACATACCCACTCTGTTACTTGGTAATAAGGAAAGAAAGTTAATTTCAAGGATGGGTGTACTTGCATTTTTAATCTGACCTTCCCAGGCTGTGGAAAAGCTGCCTTCTTTTTGATCTTCAGAAGACCCACCCCAGGCTGGTCAGGGTGAGGTAAAGAGTCCCCGTTTCACCTCAGCACATCGCCATCAGGCAAGGAGATGGATTCAGAAGCAGTTCGAGAAGTTCCTATGTCCCTGGTCATCCAAACATCACCTTCTCCCTAATGCCCGGAGGAACTGGAGTGGGGTTCAGAGATGAGCAGTGGACAGAAAACGTGTGATGGCATGTGGGAAGTGCCAGCCAGAGAAGACACAGCGTATGTTTCCAAAGCTGCTGCCAGCTGGCAGTGTTATTCTAGGGAAGTTATTTCCTCCCCTCCAAGCTCTGTCTCCCACGTGTAAATGAGTAACTGGGCTGGATACAGAGGTTCCGAATAGGGACAAAAGATGGCTCAGGGAGCTGAGGAATTCTCTGTCATTGAGGGGGAAACTTTTTTCTGCGGAGAGAATCCATAGGTTTTATGGATGTCTTAAGGCCATGGGAGGGGGGCAGGGGGCACAGAGGGCATCTTTGGGGAAAGAGTCAAAAAGTCACCATCAGGGGCACTTGCTGGTCCTTAGAAAGACACAGCCTAAGTTGACAGTCATGTGGCCCTTTCCCTGGACCATGGGTTTTCTGGGTATAGGGGAGCTTTTTCAGTGCTGCATACACTTGGTTGAACGCCCTACACCGGCCTAGGTACTTCCACTGTTTTGTATGTTGTTGATGAAACCACGAACGAACGAACAACTGCAAATTCTTCCCTGCTTTTGTAGTTGTTTGTTTTTTTTCCAGGTGTCATTTACATTGCTTTGTAGTTTAGTAGCCAGTATATTTAAAAAATAATAATAATAATAATCTGGGGCCAGCCAAGCCTTCCCTTCATACTGAAAACAGCTCAGAACACTTACCAGAAAGTACTCTTATTGTGAATGTCATTGTTCTATCTAAGACAAGTATTTGGGGAACTTTTCTTCTCAGAGGTCCTGGAAAAATGATCGGCTCACTGCCTAGTTCTTGCAGTATTTCACTTCTTTTTGAAGCCCTCTTTGAGGTTGAATCAGGGCCCGGCTGAAAACTAAGTCTCAGCTTTTCTGAAGAACCCCCTCACCCCCACCTGGCAGAGAACAGCGGTGTTAAGTAACGACAGAGATAAGCCGGTAACTCTCTCCTGAAGCCTTGGTTTAGGGGCCTGTGAAACAGCCCCCAAACATGGGTTGGCCCTCTGCCAACAGCGTAACCCTAGCACCAAAGACTTGCAAGGATAAAGTATTAAAAGATGTGTTTGGGGTTATGCCATGATCGAGGTTGGACGTCTCTGAATCCAGAGTTTACTCCTTAAGACCTGAATAAAATTCTTTATTTTCAAGCATGTGTTCTGTTATTCAAGTAGAAAAAGAAATGAGATTTTATTTCACATCGGGTTCAGTGCTGAGCTCCAATTCTTGGCCAGACCACAGGAGGTATCATTTCAGAAGCAACTCAGTTTTGTCCTGTTCATCCCTTTCTGCTTAATTGAATCAAATGTGACTTGCTTTTTTTTCCCCCAACTAATGTGTACTACGTTTGGGATGACTGGTTTGAGGAGGATAGTAAGGGAAGGATGAAAAAGGAAGATGGACTCTGAGATGTAAGTCCTTCTCTAACTGGCCAAAGACAAGAAAAAAACTCAAAATGAGGACAAGCCAGCAGCAAGTTGAGTGTAAAAGCCGTAACTTTTTCCAGGTGGTCGGGAGAGATGTGTGATGTTGTCAGTAGGCTGAGCTGCTCACCTTGTCCATCGTTTCTCTCCGTTCAGGCTGTGGGTTTAACGTGACGAACAGCAACCCTACCATATGCATCAACGATCTCATCGCAGAATACAATAAGGAACACGGGGCAGAGCTACAGCCCTTGAGAGCCGATTGTCTCATCGCCCGAACGGCGACCGTGCTGGAGGAGCTGATCGACACGTTTCAGGACCAGGGGCCCAACGGTGTTCTTCCTCTCTACTATAAATACTGGGTACACAGGTCAGTGCCGGCTTGTCTGCATCCTCTTAAAATCCCTTCACTAAGTCGAGAGTTTAACATCTTAAAGCGAGAAACTGAACACGGGTCTGGGTAATTCTCTTTGATGGATAAACCTGGGGGATACCACCTTGAGTGAGTGAGCATTGCCAGGAATGGGGACCAACGGGCAATCCCGTGCCTCCTGGTGGGATGCGCTGGGAAAGGCACCGCATCACTGCAGACTTTCCCGCCCCAGTGTGTGTTTAAACCGAATCTGATTGTGAGGCAACAGGCAAATCTTAAATTGTGGAACATTTTCGGTAGCTATCATTTTCAAAGGGAGACCTCCCAGCCTCAGCCTTACCTAGGAACTTTGTTAGAAACACAAATTCTTTTTTTTTTTTTTCCTGTGTTCAAATTCTATTTTTCTCCTTTGCTGACTTGTATTTCTTTTATTAAAATTTTTTTATTTGGAGGATAATTGCTTTGCAGTGTTGTGTTGGTCCCTCCCGTACAACATTCTTGTTGTATGCATGCCTATGTATCCCACAGGCAAACATACATCCCCTCCCTCTTGAACCTCTCTCCCACCCCCAACCCTCTAGGTCGTCACTGAGCTCCAGGTTGAGCTCCCTGTTACACAGCAGCTTTCCGCTCACTGTCTGTTTTATATATGGTTATAAATACGTAGAAATGCAAGCTCTTGACTCCCACTCCGAGGCAGGGGCCCAGCACTCCTGTTTTGAGAAGGCTCCAGCAGGCCCTCAGGCACCTCAGTTTGAAAAGCCCTGATGGTGACCAACAGGGGCCTCCACCTTTTAGCAAGGTCAAGGTCTTAGAAACAAAGAGAAGGTGGGAGATTTTTGAGATTAAAGAAGACTCACGAGGCATGACAGCTGAATGCAATATGAGATTCATAGTCAGATCCTGGAAGGGAGGGAGTACCCACAAAAGATGTTAATGGGATGATGGGGATATTTTCAGACAGATATTCAATAATGTATTAAAATCACATTTCTTGAGAGTGATAATGACATTCTGGATTTAAGAAGATCATTCATATTCTTATACATGTAGAAATATTTAAAGTGTCATGATGCCTACAACTTATTTTTAAATATCAGGTACCCCCCCACCCCACCCCCCCCACAAAACAGTGTGTGCGCAGGCACACTGAGGAAAAACTGCAAATATGGAAAATGTTATCAGTTCATATGGTGAAGAGGGCGTATGAGGTTCGTTCCCCCTTTTCTATAGGTCTGAAATTCTTCAAAATAAAAGTGGGGGAGGTGCAGAGTCTATGCTTTTAAAACTGTTAAGAAGGCTATAGCTCAGTAGGTGCATTTGGAAAAATACTGAAAACAAGTAGAATTAGCATTTGTTTCATTTATAATCGATGCACCCCAACTCGATACAAGTCTTCTTTTCAGAACAGCTGGAAAGAGGCCAATCTCATCTCAGCCAAAAAGCCTGGAGGGTTTCTTTAAAAGTGCTCGAGGGTGAAAGAAGTGGGGCAAAAAAACCCTCCCGGAGGATCAGAATTAGGAGGGACAGTGTTTTCGAGAGAAGCAAGTCCTAACTCCCTACTGGACTTGGTTATATTCTGGTAGCCACCAAGACCGTTCAGGCGGGACCAGTGAAAGGCAGAGCTCAGACCCCGACACATTTTAACTGCATCCAGCCCAGCCTCCTCTCTCCCACCAGCCCCGAATCCTTCCCCATAACTTAACCAATCGTCTCAAGCCACCGCCGCCTCTCACATGCCCCAGTAACCGAGGGCTGTTCTTCCTTTTCAGCGCTCAGCAAGTCCGCCTGGGAAGCGCCGAGGGACCAAAGGTGTGGATAGTTGGCCTGGATGACTCTGGGTTCCTTCTGGTCCACCAGGAAAATGGCGACGTGGTGACGGTGCATCCTGACGGCAACTCCTTCGACATGCTGAAAAACCTCATTGTCCCCAAAGAGCAGTAGTCCCCGCTGGGGACTGACAGAGCTGGGACTGACAGACGGAAGGGCAGAACCCCGGCGGGAGCCTTCCCCTTGGATTTCTGCCACCTCTCCTAGCCCGTGGAGCCAGAAAACTAAATCAGAGTTGTTGATGATTTTTTTTCTCCCTCCAGTTAACCTGTTCATTCTTAAATTTTGTTTGGGGTAGAGGGGCGATCACTAGAAAGATTTAGTTTAGGTAAAGACTTGCCATAGATTGTTCTCCCCTCTTGAAACTGGATGTGTGTTAATTGGCAAAAAGAAAAAAGTTTTTACATGGAAACAGCTATGGAATAATTCACGTTTTCCCAGTAGTGGAGATCTTTGTGCGTGCTCAGTCATGTCCGACTCTTTTCAACCCTATGGACTGTAGCCCACCAGGCTCCTCTGCCCGTGGGATTCTCCAGGCAAGAATACTGGATCGGGTTGCCATGCACTCCTCCAGGGGATCTTTCCCACCCAGGTATTGAACTCGCCTCTCTTGCATTTCCTGCATTGGCAGGTAGATTCTTTACCACTAGCCACCTGGGAAGCCCAGAGAATATCTTTACCCCTAGACTATTAAAAAGTATTTTAAAAAGCTTTCAGGCCCTGGTCATTGGTGAGTTAGGAGTATGGTAATACTGTTTACAAAAATCCAGGGAGGTGTTTTCGTATAGGAACATACACTGGTACTTAGTCATCACTTTTTTGTTGTTGTTTAGTGAAGGAAAGAGAAGGTAGATTTCTAAGCCTTACCCTCAGCCTGGTGGTTTGTGGTCCAATAGCAATGTCTACATGGCTACAGAGGCACCTCTAGCAGCTTTGGTTGTAATGACCTTGTAGAAGGAATCAGTTAATTACTTTGACATTAATTAATGAGCTTTCCTAAGTTTAAATTGACTGAATATTCTGCCGTGATGGGATCAAGTTCAGGATCCTTAAAGCATTGATTAGGTAATTGCTTGGATGTGAGGGTGGGTGATTTGGCTCCAACAGCTGGAGATGAAGTCTAGCTCTCCTACCACACGCAAAGGAGGATTTGGAGCTTTAAGCCAGCTTCGGGCTTGCTTTGAAATATAGAGCATTCCTGCAGGGCTGTGCAGTGCACAGTATAGACGCGCATGGCATTTTATTTGTAAGTCCCAGTTTTTTTGCCCACTTTTCACTTTGCCAAAAAAGAGTTATCACTATTACATATCATCAGATAAGAGCAGCATGTGTGTGTGCGTGCGTGTGTGAAGTCTTAAAAGATGTTCAAAATCTGATGCCCTATGAGTCTCCATGAAAGAACAAAAGAAAGGAAGCCTTTTGATATGCATTTGCTATTTCCAGATGTATTCCATGCTTTTTCCATGTAACTCCTCTCTCCACTGAACTTGAGACTCCTATGTATTTCTTTTCAGCCTGAAGAGGCCACTTTTTGTCCACTTTTCTCTCTTCCTGCCAACCCCAACTGAAATTAGTGGAAAGAAGAGTTGATGAGCCTCTCAGCTTTGAACAGAACCCCCTTATTGTACCCTAGCACTGTCTTTCTCCAGCTTTACCCGGTCAGGCTAACTCCAGAAAGTTGTGGTTTTCGGTATAAAAATCTGTCTACCTTTAGCCAGGCACAGGCAACCCCATAGAAGGAAAAAAAATAACATGTTTAGTCAAGTACACTAACCCAATATGTGTGTTTTGGAAATGTAACTTGAAAAGATTTCAGAAGTCATTTTTTGCAAATAAGGCTTCAACTAGAATTATTTTTCTTAACAAAAAACACTCTCTCCTAAATGCCCAAGTCTAAGTAAAAGTTTGAAGTGTACAGCACCCGAAATTTACCAAATGGACTCACCCTGGAGAGGGCATCTGCAAAATATCATTAAGAAGAAAGTTCTCAGGCTGATGTTGCAAGTTTGACTTCTCCAACTCTGTAATA
Source organism: Antilocapra americana (assembly GCA_007570785.1). NCBI lineage: Eukaryota > Metazoa > Chordata > Mammalia > Artiodactyla > Antilocapridae > Antilocapra > Antilocapra americana. Next base: position 6,316,331 of record ML664172.1, on the reverse strand, counting down.
TAAGGCATGCCATCTCTCAGAGCTGCCATCGTTAACTTTTTGCATTTCTTTGGGGGGTTATTTAATGAAAAACATGCTATGATTTGTTTTAAGCTGAAGTCCTACTCTAGACAGTCTGCTTTAGGGAAAAAAATAATGTTATCATTTAATTTCCTTTTGGTTAATGAAAACTAATGAAGTGTGGCCATGTCAAGGCAGATGGAGATGCTCTGGGCGTATCGCTTTGCCCCTGTGCTTTCAAGACTGTTCTTACTTGTGCTGACACCCAGTTGTCTTGAGGGAGGCAAAATAGACTTGGAGCAGATGCTGCGTTTTGTGTAAACCTGACTTTGCCTCAGATGAACCAAAGACTTTTGAAATTCTGCTTCCTATAGAACAGCTGAATAAAGGCATTTTGCTTACAGCTGTTAGCATCAGGAAAACTCGCTACACCGCTCTCGTCAGTGTGGGTGCTGTTTATGCACCCAGCGATCTAGGATCTCAAGGAGCTTTCAAGTCCTAACGAGAAACTTTGTGTTTTCCTCTTAATCTTTAAAACACAGCACCTGAACTCAGGATTGGCATGTGCTTTGGGGATATTCGAATTGCGCCCTAGTGTAGAGGCTGCGCATTGAGCATCTACCAGGTTACGTGAAAGGCAGGAAGGACGTCAACCCCTCGGGGCTGGTGGCAAACTTCAGAGGAGCTCTCGAATAGGACCCAGCAAAATGGGCTCTCTGTGCCGCCCCCCAGCGCCCCGCAGTGTTCCTCGGCGCTGGTCGTCCTGGCAGCATGTACAGTGCTGGGGCACGGTCAGGATTTGTGTTCCCCAGGGGCTCTCTGCCACAGTAACCACCTGATGTGGGAGCAAGTGGTCCAAGGAGGGGCGGGTCCACAGGCCCACACCTGGGGTACCATGCACCTCCAACCCTACCCCCACCCCCACCCCCTACACACACGGGGAGGATTACGTGGGCTGCCCTCACCCTCGAGTCTGGGAACCAGGAGAGAAGCCAGCCTCCGCCAACTGTTTCAGAATGCATAAGGGAGATGTTTTAGGGTTACATTCTGTAGATCTGCTTGGTCTTAACGAGCAAAGAATGGAGAAATCGGTATTCCTAACTACTATGCATATTTGAAATAAAGTGTTAAGCCTCTGCATTTTTAGCTTTTCAAAGACTCATCTCTGAAACATAATGACTTTAAACCGATGCCTATAAAAAGCAACTCTACCAAAATAAACTTTGAGACTTTGTCTGTAGTTTGGGCTTATTTTTATTTTTACCATGTTTCATTTGTCAAAATAAGCAACTCCTTTTGGTTACAATATTTTTATTAATATTTAAACATTTAAAAAATAAATAGTTTTACATCATAAGGGATAGGTATGTGTAAGTATTAAGAAGCTGGTTTTTTAAAAATGTAGTTGTGAAAAATGTGTTATGTTTCATACAAAAGAGAAGTCATATTACACCAAAGAATGAAAGGCAGCAAACCTCAAAAGTTCAAAAAAAATTTAAACTGAGAAATACATTTAATATTGTAAATTTTTTAGTTTAAAAATGTTAACAACAAATACAAGAACATGTTCTGTTCTTGTCCAGTTGTTCTTCTTCTTTTGTGAGAACTACTTGACTTTTGTCTCTACAGTTCTTCCCCAAGATTTCAACCTTATTTATCATACTTAAGTTTAGGCATAGCTTGAATAATGCATCTTTGATAACTCAAGGGCTACAATTCACTGAAATTTCCACAGTAATTTTATGGAATATACTTGAAATTTTTCTTTTATCTGTAGCAGCCTCCCACAGTCTACCTTAAATAACCATCTTGGAAGTGTTAGTTGCTCAGTCATGTCCAACTCTTTGCGACCCTATGAACTGTAGCCAGAATATGTAAAGAAACTTAGGTGCTTAGTCGCTCAGTTCTGTCCAACTAGTTGCGACCCTAGTGACGGTAGCCCACCAGGCTCCTCTGCCCATGGAATTCTCCAGGCAAGAATACTGAAGTGAGTAGCCATTCCTTTCTGCAGGGAATCTTCCCGACCCAGGGATCAAACCCAGGTCTCCTGCATTGCAGGCAGATTCTTTACCGTCTGAGCCGTCATAAACTACAGTAGACTTTATACGAGATTCATTGACGGAGTAAACCTCTCCCATCCTTAGGATCCAAGGAAGGAAGGCATGGTCATTGGACTTAATATGGGGGTGAGGGAGCAGAAAATACAGGCTCTTAAGATCTCCTCAGAGCAACACTTCACACCTCGTTCACTTTTCTACAAAGGTATGAATGGAATGGCTTTTCTAGAAAGGGCTTCCAAGAACATAAAGGAATTCCTTTCCCTTGGAGGCCCAGTGGAAGGAGGGCCAAACCAGTCTTGAACTGGGCTTATTTTTGAAATCCATTTCATCTGGCATTTTTTTGTCAACATGTTAGGAACCACTACATTTTTCTTTTTTTGTGAAAGACATGCGTATTTATTAACACGCTTTCTCTTCCAGAGCCTCACAGAAGTCGAGAAACAATATCCCCAAGCTTAAATGTGCAGACTAAAAGATGGAGGTAACAATGTCAGGTTGCCGTAGTAACTGCCCTGCTAACTTTGCACAGACAAGAGCTGCTGTCCGCCTGGAAGCCAGCTTGCACGGGAATCTTCCTTCATGTTCTAGGTCATGAAAACAGTGTTTGTTTAGGAAAGGAAGTTTTTCCTAGTACACATTTTATTCTTCAAGTACACATGCCCTCATCATTAAGCCTATTTATGCTAAAGTTTATAAACCTATAACGGTTTTCTTTCCTGACAGTAACATTTGGTCTTAAACGGCTCCCGAAGGCCTCACAGTTGTATTTATTTATACAGCCCCCAATGATTAATAACGAGATAGACACAAATGTATTTTATGGTACTTTATTGAAAAATGTCAAGTGAATGTCCTGCTCATCAAACCTGCACCTTCCAGGAATCACAGGTTTAATTACGGGTCTCGACAGCATAAAAACAGTACCCCAGGCTTCTTTTCTGTGTGTCTACACTCAGAGCAAGCTGCTCCGGCTAAGCGCAGTGTAGAGGGGTACGCACTGGATTCTTCTGACGTTGCCTCCTCACTGTAAAACACATGTCCTAAATTTGCAAATTGTACCATAAGGCAACTGAACCACCCCAGGGAAGCAGGCAGAGTCTCCGAGTGAGGCTGGCTGGCGGCAGGTCCCTTCACATTTCGAGAGGAGCACATGTGGTGCGCTCGGACTCAAGGAGCAGTGAGTTGAAGACACTGCGGAGCAACCTTTCCACTCTGAGAGGTGGACGTGGTTTCCTAAAAGTAAACCATCTTTGAAAAAGCAGCAAAATGAAGGAGTGTTTATAGTGAGCAGATTGAAAACGCGTGGTTCAGTGCACTGATCCACTTTGAAACCGTGACAGGATTTTTAAACGGTAAAATCTTGAAGCAAAAGTATAAAAATAAAAATCAATGGGAGTTTATTTTAAAAACACTGCTGGTGCTTTATAAAAAGATTCCTGTTTACCTGTTACACACATGACACGTTCATATGGAGTTTTCTTACTCTGTAGAAAATGCAGAAAATGCTGAGGACGTGTACATCATTTTCGTTACATCCCTTTAGCATGTCTTCTTCCGCGAGGCGCAGTCCATTGACAAGTCTCCATATTGCACATGCAATTTAACTAACTTTAGTAGCACTACTTGTAGCAAACACGAGCCTAGGGAATTACAGGTCTGTGTGGGCCAGAGGGACTCTGCTTGTCATCTGACTCGACAGGGGCAGCCAATCCATTGGGCACGGAAATCATCCACCTGTCACTCTCATAAAATATCTGACTATATATATATTTTTTTGCATTTAATGCCTATTCAATATATTCTGAAGGTGCTATTCTCAAGAGTTCACGGGGTTAGGAGGGAATAAAAACTTTGTGAATGCACACCCACATTCACCCCCTTGGTCTCGGCTTGTCGATGTTTGTATTCAAGGCTTAAACGAAAACAACAGCGTTTAACGAGACTCAAGAATGACTTGAAGACCGCAGAGTTGTCCATTCCGGAAACTTAAATCATCACATTCTGCCTCGACTTAAGAACCTAAAAAGGGCAATGAACACAGGAGGCTTCCCGGGCGGCCACCCGCTGGCCCATCTATCGGACCATCTTCAGGTGGGGTGACCTCCGCAAAGTGGAGGGTGTCTGCAGCTGTTACGACTGCGATCCACCCCGGCCCCGCTAAAGTGGGTCTGTTACTGGGCCTCGGGGGGCGCAGGCCTGATTTCAAGGCGAGGAAACCAAGTCCCCACCCGCCAAGGACGGAGCAGTTGGGGCCACCCCTGGGCGGCTGCCTTTTCAGAAAACCCGGCTCTTGGAGAACAAAACGTCGGGCGGTCAGGGTGTCCCCGACGTCGCCGCGTCTCAGTCCTCTCCACGGGCTTTTATGGCATCTACGGTTAAAAAAAAAAATCTAGAAGTCGGCGGCGGAGTTCTAGTAAAATAGTCGTCTCTGTATAAATTAATTTAAACCGTGCACACGCAGCTCGGCCCCGCTGGACCCGGAGAGGCGGGGAGCCCGGGGGCCGGCCTGCGGCTTCCCCCGCGGGCGGCCGGCCCGGCCGGGTCACCTGCCGTTGCTGATG
>ML664172.1:6137811-6311310 GCA_007570785.1 Antilocapra americana | reverse complement strand
CGGGGGGCGCGCGGCCCAGCGCCAGCCGCGCCCCGTCCCGGGCGGCCTGCCGGGCGGCCTTGGCCGGGCCCGGCGCGGGCTCCTCGCGGTAGTGGCCGCAGCTCGGGAAGCTCGGCGGCGGCGGCGGCGGCGGCGCGGTGTCCTCGCCGAACCTGCGCGCGGCGGCGGGCGCTGCGGGGACAGGCGACACGTTAGACGCCCGCGCGGGGGGGAGGGGGCCCGCCGCAAGCGACACCCACCCGGGGGGCCTGGGGCCGCCACCCGCCCGCTCGACCGCCCGCGCCCCCGCCCCCGCGCCCGCCAAGGCCAACGGCGAGGTGCAAGTGGCCTGTCCTAGGAGCCGCAGGCAGCAGTGAAGAGAAACAAGTGGACTTAATGTTAGCAAGAGCCTTGATTTAATGCCACAGAGCCAGAAGGTTAGTTCAGTGTGTGAGCAGCATAAGAAGCAGATAAGGCCAAATGCAGGGCAGACGCTCCAACCACCTCTCATCGCACTGGCCACCCCGGGCTGGTGGCCACCATGCTGGACAGCGTTGGTCTAGAGGCTTCCTTCCCCCGGCCCTCCTCTTAGGTGGCCCCAGTTGGCCACGATCTTTTTTTTTTTTTTTTTTGCTTTTCCCTCAGTGGGGAGGGTGGAGTGGTAATCACCCTGCTCCCTTTAGTACTGTCCTAATTAATGTCATAACCAGCATTACCAATTAGATGGTCTGGAATCGGTTAGCTCCCCTCCCCACCTTTAAACCTTCAAACATCCTTTGTCTTCCTTTAATATCAAAAAGACTAGGAAATCGATTACAAATTGCCCCCAATTAGCATCTTTGGTCCAGTTTTTACCAAGTGTCTGACAAATGAAGTGGTTATTAACCTCTTTCACTTCCAAAATAGCAATTAAAAAAAAATCAAATACTGTGTTATCTCATTGGTCAATGCCCCCACACAAAGAAAAATAATTATTTCAAGTCCCTTCTCCAGTGGGTAACAGTTCCAGCTGTTAGGACAATCCCTTTGCTTTTTCCTTCCCTGGGCTGTGCCAAGGAAACCCCTGCTTTGGTTATTTGGGGGACCCAGTGCTAACTGATGGGTACTGGGAATGCAAATCTCAGGCCTGCACTGCCCTGGTTGCTGGTATGGTGTTTTCTGAACTGGCTACTTTTGAAAAACGTGTCCCGGTAATCTCTGAGAATGTCAGATTCCTCCCGGATCTAGCCCTCTTCTTGTGTGTCTCAAAGTCTTGTGAAGACTGGGGCTCACTCAGCACAGGGCAAGAAGTTTGCTCAGCGGCTGTAAGGGCAGCAGAGCCGGACCTGCCTCCAAAGAGCGAAGGAGAGGAGGGGACACCAGGCAGGTCACTCTTCGGGAGCTTGTAACGTCCACCCAGCCTTCAGTGGTCCCGCGGGACTCTTGGACAAACCTGGCCTACCGTCTCAGCAGTGGTTGGGTCTGGATGACACAGGAACACAACCCAGGCAGCAAACCCTCAACCCCTTCCTCCTACCCTCTGCCTGGGGTTGTCCCGGGGAGGAAGCAGCAGTCTGTCTGGGCCTGGGGGCAGCTGGTGAAACCTCCCCAGAGGACCTCTGCTTGGCTCGCTGGATGGCCAATCCTGTCTGCCTGCCAAGCCCTGTGGTAGGTATGAAGAAACTGAGTCCTGGAGGACTTGTGCCATTTGCCTCAGGGTGGGCATCGGCGTTTCTGTCCCCGAGCCCGTGATTTCCCACCACTGCTTCCCACGCTTCGAAAACTGGCATGAAAAGAAAACCAGTAGTCTCTCGTGTTCATTTTGGGGTGGAGTAGAAAGTAATCATAAAATAAATACAGCTGGGGGTTCTCGGAATACGTGCTATGCTCAACTGCTCAGTCATGTCCGACTCTCTGTGGCCCCATGGGCCGTAACCCGCCAGGCTCCTCTGTCCATGGGATTTCCCTGGGCGAGAATACTGGAGTGGGTTGCCATTTCCTTCTCCAGGGGAATCTTCCCAACCCAGGATTGAACTTGCATCTCTTGCGTCTCCTGCATTATTGGCAGGCAGATTTCTTTACCACTAGCACCACCTGGGAAGCCACATAGGAAAATCACGTTGCCTCCCTTTTAGGGAGCAAAGGGGTTCCAGGACTTTTATGGAGGGTAGCCCAACACCCTGTTTCCACCATCCCTGGTGCCCACGAGGCACACAGGCATGGTTGCAGCCCTGGGAAGCACTCGCAGTGAGGGCGGGAAGGCATGATGACCACTCTGGCTCAGAGGCAGAAAGAAGGGCGTGTTTGCCCACAGCCTGAGCATCTTTTCTCTGTCTGCCACCCACCACCACTGCCGGCCACCGTCCTGCCCGCGCCCCTCCTGTAAACAGGACCCACCTTCATAGTTTGGCATCAGGCTGTGCCGAGCAGGGCTCACCGGCGGCTCGGAAAGGTTCTTAGCCGGAGACGGGCTGCCCGGCATGAGGGGGCTGGCATAGTGCCACTGGCACTCGCTGCCGGCTGGCAGGGCGCTCAGCAGAAAGCGTGCCACCTCGCATGGGGGTCCCTGGGGCTGCCCAAACTTGGCCGGCAGCACGGGCTTCTTGCCGCTGAAGACGTGAGAGTCCAGAGGGAAGGGTCCGTAGTGGTAGGAGAAGGGCAGGCTGTAGGATGGGGCGTACAGAAGGTCGCCGCCTTCTGAATGGAGCTGCTGTTCTGGGGGAGCCGGGCCGTGGGCAGGGGGGCTGGCCCTCCAGCTTCCGAGCTGGCCGCACTCCAGTTTGTCCATTTGGAACGAGCCATACTGCTGCGGAGCAAAGAAGAAGGATGAAGGGCCCGCTGGGGGCTGGGAGGCTGGTGGCAAGCTGCCTGCTCACCCTGCGGTGCCTGTGTCCCGGGGCCACCAGTGCAAGGTCCCACCGGGGATGGGTGGCCGGCTGACGGCCCTCTGGGGACCCTTCCCGCAACGTGGAAAGACAACCCAAGCCACCTGCACCTTCAGAAAGCTTGCAAAAGACTTTATTTATTTGTTTTTTCATTTGAATTTTTAAAGTTTTATTTTTATTTTTTTTTAAATTTTCTTTATTGTGTTGGTTTTGCCGTACATTGACATGAATCCGCCATGGGTATTTTTAAAAAAGAGACAGACGGCATCCATTCCAAACAAAAACGCACTGGAAACACAGGCCCCAGAGTCCTGAGCCCCAACTACACGGACTCCAATCAGCCTCCCCACGGGAGTCTTCTGTCTCCGAAACCTGACTCACCCACCTGGCCGTCAACTTGGCCTGTCTCCCCCAGGCCGCGTCTCTACCCCGGGGGCAGGACGGCCAGAGGGACTTTGCCTCGCCAGACAAACTCCCCAAACTCCCCGGCAGGGAGACCCCTGAATGCGTCCAGAGGCTCGCCCTTCCTTCACGTGCCCCGAGCCCCGGGGGCGGGTGTTACCTGTGGGGGGTAAGGGTTTACTCTCAGCTTCGTCTTCATCTTCGTGTTTTTGGGCTTAGCTAACTTCCTGGTTTCTTGTGAGGTAGGCAAGGCGGTCCTCCAGGAGTCCTGGGACTTGGATGTGGACACCTGGTCCAGGGACAGCTGCAGCTCCTTGTACTCGATGTCCCTGCGGAGCCACAGCGGGATGGGTCATGTCCATGGGCCGCGAGGAGGGACGCCCTCCCAGGCCCACTCCTGGGGTGAGTTCATTTGAGAAGCTCCTCCATGTCACTGCACTAAGCGGATGAGCTGGGATTTGAGGGGCGGCCTCCCTACCCCGTTGTAAAAGCCACCTGCAGCCTCGGGCTTGGAGACCCCAGGAGGGAGCCCGGTGTTCCGTAGCAGGAAGACAGAGAGTGTGGAGTAGCTCTCCCACCTAACGGGGCCCCCAGGCACGTTTCCTGGGGACACCATGCACCACGAGGCAAGATGTCAGGGCAACAAGGAAAAGGCAGAAACCTCTCATATCAACTGAGTGTCTGTGGCCCGGCTGCTTCCCTATTTAGCACCAGGGAGGGTGAGGACCCCTTGAGGGTCCCGGAGCCTGGCTTCCAGCCTCATCCACTCCCACACTTGGGCCCCATTTCTGCCCTGAAGAGCCAACGGGGCACCGGCACACTCACGGAAGGGGAAGTTGCCCCAAGTACCAGCCCCAGTCCATGCAAGTTGGCTCAGGAAGAATCATTGCGGGACCAAAACACTTTCTCCCCTACAGTTCTGCTAAAATCACTCTAGTTTGAAAAAACAAACAAAAAAAACCAAACACCCACCTCCCAACAGTCCCCCCGCCCAAACCCCAAGGAACCTAGCAATCATTCTGTGAAAGAACAGAGAGCCCCAAACCTCACTGCATTAGACAGAAAGGCACGAGAGGACCTCATGCAGGGTGTGTCTAGGGGGAACTGCAAGGACATGGAGTTCAAGGTCAGAGCTGGGTACAAAGTGATACAGCACATAACAACATCATGGTGGGCAGATAGTAATATTTGGTTTCAGGTAGACTTGTGTCTTGTGGCTTCTACAGTCTTAACTGCCACTGAACTTAACTTCCGAGGACTTAAAAGGCAGTAAATATTCATTATCATTTACGACAGGCTGTATAAGCAGACATGGGAAAAATAGGAGGAGCAAGCAGGATGGCCCAAATGTTAGTGGGCCCAGAGAGTGTATGTTTGTATTCTTGGGCTGGGACACGCACCCTATTTCTGTCATGTTCAAGATGGGGGGGCATCGCCCGCTCACCCTCTGCCGCCCACATCCCCACACCCGGACCGCCATGGCCAGGGCAGGACCGCATTCCCACCACTGCCCTCGAAGCTGACATAGAAACCATTCAGAACCTCCCAGACAACCAGACTGTCCAATGAAACAGAACAGGAGACAAATGAACAGTTCCAGAAAGAGACAGGGAGCGAGAGATGGTGCTTATGGGACCGATCGGATGCGGGATGGGGTGGCGGGAAGGAGAGAGCAAGGAGAGAAACAAATACGTCTGACTTACGTGAGGACATAATTGACACTCACGATGCAGTGCGGCCGGGACGAGCGGCTGTTATGCACGACGGTGGCGTAGCTCTGCACCCACACCCAGCCGCCCAGCCTGGACAGCAGCCGGTAGTACTTGGTGGTGACCTGGCCCTTCACCAGCACTGCAAGCACAAGGGGACAGGAATCCCGAGGGACGGTTAGCCGGACCCACCGTGCAGAGGCTGCCCCTGCTGTGGACGACCTAGAGCCCTGGTTATGGACCTTTCAGGGGCCGAGGACAACTTTGAGAACTTGACAAAGGGTGTGAGCTTTCCCTGAAGGAAGACGCGTGTGCGTGTGCGTGCATTCACACACACGCACATGCACACACACAGGGTTTTCGCTTCCAGTTTTACGGGGCCCACAGGGCGGCCTCTCCCCTCCCGTGTGAAGAACTCTAGCTTAACTGCTTTCACTGGGAGAAGCATTAGTCCCCAAACAACAGTGGCACCTGGCAGAGGGATAAAACTGGCTTTGCTTTTTAGTTTCCAAAATGCCATAATTATGCTAAAATCCCTGGCACTCTTAATAGAAATGAGGAATGTGGAGTATCGTAGTCACTTAAACACAGCAGTAAGCGAAGTGCATTCAACTGTCGAATGGTTCCTGGTCTCTGCTGCTCCCCAGAACCTGTGGTGTGCACCCCAAGTGTGCTCTGTCTGTTACTCTGCTGCCACTTATATTCTCTCCAGTATTCCCGGCTGCCTGTTGGGCCACAGCCCACAGGGCTGCAAAGAGTGGGACACGACTGAGCAAGCCGGCATGTTAACCCTGGTTCTCCCTCAGCCCATGAATTCCCCATGTTGCTCAGGTAGGAGAGACCCCTACATGGCTGTGAAGTTGCTGAAAACTGGGCCTGTAGACCCCTCTTCTCGGCAGGGCTGCAGACTCTGGACTGCTGGAGAACCACCTCTCAAGCCTCCAGGGACTCCTACACTGCCCTGGTTCCCCTCAGGGCCTTCCGGGGCACAGAGAGAGGGGCTGCAAGGGTTGGGGGCAGGGAGGGGAATCGGTGAGGTCCTTGTGGCAGACTCAAGGGCCCAGAGATTCTTTGTAGTCCTGCTTAGAATTCAGGAGAAAAGGAAGGGAGAGGTAACTGTCTGATAACTGGGGGGAAGATATATAAATTGTGGAGTACCAAGCAGCCATTAAAATGATGATTGAGGGAACTTCCCTGGTGGTTCGGTGGTTAACATTCTGCCTTTCAATGTAGGGGATCATGGGTTCTACCCCTGGTCGGGGAACTGAGCCCCCACAGGCCCTGGGGCAACTAAGCCCATGTACTACAATGAAGACCCAATGACGCAGTCAAAAGATGATGGGTAAGAATTTATCCTGTGATGGGGAATATGTCTGATATAATGTTAAATGAAGAAAAGACAAGACTCAGAACTGCATAGAGTACAATCCTAATTATGAAAAAGTGTGTGTACCCACACACACACAGCTAACTGCATGATCCTGGACAAGTTACTAACTCCCTGAGTTAACCTGGTTATAACAGGAGGACAGTCATAGTTCCTACCCCATCGGGTGCTGTGAGGGTTAGAGCATCTATGTGAAGCTTTAGAACCACAGCAGACGTGCGTGAAGGGCTCCATACATACCAGCTCAAACTTATCAGACTGACACAATTACAGTTTTCATTTTCTCTTCCTGATTCTCTGAATTTCCAACAAGCAGGGGGTGTTAGTTTTAAAAAACAGAAGGAAAATTTACTTTTCACATAGGCAGTCTATGTGGGGGTAGGAAGTGAAAATACAAGGTCTCTGAGTACCCCTACTCCTTAGGGATGAAGCCAGGGACAAATGAGTAACCACTGTCCGGCCCAGAAGCCGAGGCCGAGCTCTGGAACAGCACAGAGACCAGCTCTTTCCTTCCCAGGGTTAATGTCTGCACCTCAGCGGGCTCACTGGGCAGGAACAAGATCCCATGCTAAACAGTGTAGCCCAAGGTAGTAAGTAAGAAGAGAGCCTTTCCAGCGCTTCTTTCTGAGGATTGCTTTTTTATGTTTTTATTTTGGGGCTGTGCACAGGCAATCTTAGTTCCCGGACCAGGGATCAAACCTATGCCCTCTGCAGGGGAAGTGTGGAGTCTTAACCACTGGACCTCCAGGGAAGTCCCAAGGGTTGCTATTTGAAGAACAAAATACAAGGTTTCTAGTTCCAGCTCATTTTCACTACACTGCCTCATTTATCCCCCGACACCCAGGGCAGGTGGACATCATCAGGAAGCTGGGGCTAACACAGCTTGAGGACACGGCTGGGACTCTCATTTCTCCAGGCCTGCCGAGGCAGGATGGGGCGGCCTTTCGAAGGTTCTGCAAAGCTACTTATGGGGATGGGTGTGAGCCAACATACAGGGGAAACTCAATTTACAATTTGCTCATGGCCCCCAAAGAGAGGCCACAGGGTCAAACTGAGGCCCTGTCTGTGGATTTCCTGAGATGTCATTCTTTCTTCAACTGAAATGCTCATTTTCTCTTTGGCTTTGAAATCTATTCCTTGCAGTATCTATAAACCCCTGGGACTATGACAGTATACTTTTCCTTTTTCTTATCTTATACTTTAGGCTTCCGCTTATTCTTTACAATATTCTTAAAATCTCCCCATAATCACCTTAAGCTACATACAATGAATATTGAAATATTTATCCCAACTGTTTTAGATGAGGATTCAAATGGCAGAATTTGCAGCTATTTTATTAGCTCTGACCCTTCCTGATTCTGCTAAGATTAAACTCAGGTACAGAGACTAAACAAAAAAAAATTTTTTTTCTTTTCTGTGACTCATGCTGATAATCAACATATTGATGTAAGGTGAAATCCTAGATACCTAGCCACAACGTTCTTTGGTTTGTTGGAGCTCCTCATCCAATCTATCGAACTGCATCAGCTGTCTGACAGGATCCCAGGTGAGTGCTATGACGCAAGGCCCTGCTAACCATGGCAGTGCATGGGGGGTTGGGGGGAAATGTCCCCTAAGCCTTCAGCTGCCCCTCTGTCTGGGCTGTAGTGTCTCCCACATCAGGGGACCCATCCCCAGGTGAGAGCCAATGGTCACGGTTTTCCAAGGCCACTTAGGAAAAGAACTTTAGGTGCCACAAATGCACTACCCAGAAAGATAGAGGGCCTTCCTGGTTCCTCTAGAATTCCTCCTACCTCCAGAATTTTTCCTGGAGACAGAGCCAGGTCAGTGAGCTGGCCTCTGGAAGGAAAGTAAACTTTGGCCACAAGCGTAAGTTCCATTTTTGTTTTGAATTTTAAGAGCTAAAAGGACGCAAATGACACCTGTTGGCTTCCCTGGTAGCTCAATTGGTAAAGACTCTGCCTTCAATGCAGGAAACCCTGGTTCAATTCCTGGGTTGGGAAGATCCGCTGGAGAAGGGAACAGCTACCCACTCCCGTATTCTAGCCTGGAGAATTCCATGGACAGAGGAGCCTGGTGGACTACAGTCCATAGGGTCGCGAAGAGTCAGACATGACTCAGTGAGACTTTCACTTCACTTCAACACCTGTCATGAGTTGAATGGCGTCCCCTCAAAAGATAAGCTCTACATTCTAAATCTGAGAACCCGTGAATGTGACCATACCTGGAAAAAAGGTCTTTGTAGATATAACTAAGGATCTTAAGGATGTTATCATTCTGGATTGGGGAGGGCAGTAAATTTAATAATGTGTCCCAGTAGGAGACAGAAGAGAAGACACAGACACACAGAGGGAGATGAAGGCAGAGAACGGCGTAGGAGGCCACAAGCCAGGGATGCCAGCAGCCACCAAAACCTGGAGGAGGCAGGAAGGCTCTGACCCCAGGAGCTCCAGAGGAAAGCCGGCCCTGCTGATGCCTTGACGTAGGACTTCTGGCCTCCAGGGCTGTGAGACGAGACATTTCTGTTATTTCACTGCCGCTCAGTTTTGGTATTTGGTTACAGCCGCAATGCAGGAGACTCGGTTTCAATCCATGGGTGGGGAGATCCCTTGGAGAAAGGAATGGCAATCCACCCTGGTATTCTTGCCTGGGAAATCCCATGGACAGAGGAGCCTGGTGGGCCCATGTCCATGGGGTCACAAAGAATTGGACACGACTGAGTGACTACCACTTTCATTTTTTACGGCTGCCACAGAAGACTAAACCACCCCCGTGGGGAAGATGTAAGTGCAGTCCCCGTGTTCCTCCAGACTCTCGTCTCTGTCTCTGCTGCCAACGGGGCCGCAGAGAGAGTGCAGCTGGCGAGACTGAAGACAAGACACGCGGTCCTTTGGGGAGCGGGTCTTGGTGTGCCTGCATGCCCCCCAACACCCTACTGCTCTACACCTGCTGCTAGAGGCAGTCTGGCTGGTAAGAAGATCCGGAAAGTCCGGGGGGGGAGGGGGAGAACTTCCAGAAGGCCACACCGTGCAACGTCTGCAGAGTGACACAGCACAGAAAACAGGCTCTGCAGACCCATCGGGGCCACACCTATAAATGCCCGAAACTGCTCCCGGGGAGCAGGGCAGTGTGTAGACAGCACTGTGCTTTCCAGATTGCTTTCTGTTTCCTGGCTCCTGGCTCCCACTTCAGGCATGGGCTCCCCACACCTTCGTCAGCAAGGCAGAGCTGCTTCAACCTACAGACTCTGCTTGGAGGGCAGCATCTGGAAGAGATCTGTGTGTGAGTTAAGCTCCACCGTCCGTTTTAGTCCAGAGGCCAGAGAAGCCAGCAGCAGAAGCCAATCTCCCTGGAACGTCAATCAAAAGTCCTCACCGGAAATGGAAAACTCCTTTCAAGTATATCTTCTTTTTTTAAAAAATTTATTTATTTATTTATTTTGCTGTGCTGGATCTTCGCGGCAGTGTGGGCTTTTCTCTAGTTGTGGCAGGTGGGGGCTCCTCTCCAGGTGTGGCGTGCAGGCTTCTCACTGCAGTGGCTTCCCTTGCTGCAGAGCACGGGCTCTAGGGCTCGAGGGCTTCAGCAGTTACGGCTTCCAAGCTTCAGAGGATGGGCTCAGAAGTTGCGGCACGCAGGCTTAATTGCTCCACAGCAATTAAGGGATCTTCCCAGATCAGGTACCGAACCTGTGTCTCCTGCACCAGCAGATGGATTCTTTACCACTGAGCCACCAGGGAAGCCCTCAGGTGTATCTTCTATCTGAAGACCAGCTGACATCCCCTGGACATGTGTTCACAGACACACTACTTTGGTGGCACAGAGTCGCCGTTACCACCAGAACGCCCCTGGATGGGTCATGTGTTCTCCAGTTGACCATAAGCACCCTCTCTTGCCCTGAGCCCATTCATACACTCATGTTACATGCCTGGCCCCATAGGCACTTGAGTCTGTGACTCTTGTGTGTCATTAGAGCGTGTCTATACCAGTTGCCCTATCTAAGTTCAGTTGCTCAGTCATGTCCGACCCTTTGCAACCCCATGGACTGCAGCACTCCAGGCCTCCCTGTCCATCACCAACTTCCAGAGCTTACTCAAACTCATGTCCATCAAGTCAGTGATGCCATCCAACCATCTCATCCTCTGTCGTCCCCTTCTCCTCCTGCCTTCAGTCTGTCCCAGAATCAGGGTCTTTTCAGATGAGTCAGTTCTTCGCATCGGGTGGCCAAAGTATTGGAGCTCCAGCTTCAGCATCAGTCCTTCCAATGAATATTCAGGACTGATTTCTTTAGAATGGACTGATTGGATCTCCTTGCAGTCCAAGGGACTCTCAAGAGTCTTCTCCAACACCACAGCTCAAAAGTATCAATTCTTTGGGGCTCAGCTTTCTTTATAGTCCAACTCTTAAATCCCTACATGACTACTGGACAAAACATAGCTTTGACTAGACAGACCTTTGTTGGCAAAGCAATGTCTCTGCTTTTTAATATGCTGTCTAAGTTGGTCATAACTTTTCTCCCAAGGAGCAAGAATCTTTTAATTTCATGGCTGCAGTCACCATCTGCAGTGATTTTGGAGCCCCCCAAAATAAAGTTACTCACTGTTTCCACTGTTTCCCCATCTATTTGCCATGAACTGATGGGACCAGATGCCATGATCTTTGTCTTCTGAATGTTGAGTTTTAAGCCAACTTCTTCACTCTCTTCTTTCACTTTCATCAAGAGGCTCTTTAGTTCTTTGCTTTCTGCCATAAGGGTGTTCTCATCTGCAAATCTGAAGTTATGATATTTCTGGCAATCTTGATTCCAGCTTGTGCTTCATCCTGCCTTGCATTTCTCATGCTGTACTCTGCATATAAGTTAAATAAGCAGGGTGACAGTATACAGCCTTGACGTACTCCTTTCCCGATTTGGAACCAGTCTGTTGTTCCATGTCCAGTTCTAATTGTTGCTTCTTGACCTGCATACAGATTTCTCAGGAGGCAGGTAAGGTGGTCTGGTATTCCCATCTCTTGAAGAATTTCCCAAAGTTTGTTGTGATCCACAGTCAAAGGCTTTATAATTTTGTTATGACAGTTGCTGCCCGAAATACATAGACCACATGTTCAGGCTTCGAAGCCTTTCTGGAACACTGAAATGTTTTGATAGTTGGACACAGCCCGTGTTCTCTTTGGCTTCTGGGCTTAGCCTACTCTGGAGAGGGGCCTCCCTAGAGAACTAGGTGAGATTCTCCACTACTTTGGATGAACAGCCACGCAGACAATAGGTTCTTCTAAAACACTGTCCGCAAGAAATCTGCTCAGTGTCCCCTGACACACACCTTTGGATTTACCAGTGTAGATCCCCACCCCACCTGTGCGACAGGCTGCCCCCCGCCCACCCCAGGACCTGCAAGTCAGGCCCCCCACGTACAAGGAAGTGTCCCCAAACGCTTCACGAAGGGAGCAAGGAGGCAGGTCCCAGCCAGGGAGCCTGTCCCCGAGGCCCTGTGACGGGGCTGCAAGACCGCCCTTCAGCCACCAGGAGGCAGTGAGGGGAACGAGCCGGGAGGGCCCAAGACATTTCCCAGAGAAGCCCCTGGAATGGCGGTCCCCAACCTTCTGGCATCAGGGACCGGTTTTGTGGAAGACAGTTTTTCCACAGACTGGGGCGGGGGCAGGGGGATGATTTCGTGATGATTCAAGTATATTACAATATTTATTGCGCACTTCATTTCTATTATTATTACACTGGTTCCACCTCAGATCACAGGCATTAGATCTCAGAGGTTGGGGACCCCTGCCCTAGAGGACCCCCTTACAGAATGTTCTGTGGGGAGCCCCGGCACAGTCCCCCTTGGAAAGCTCAGCTGGGAACGCCCAGGACCCCACTGACCACAGGCCAAGGTGCTGTGAGGTGCTGGGGCCACCCTGCCCCTTGTCTTGTGGCCTCTGGAAGCCCGAGCTCCCCGGGACCACGCTGGCCAGCCCTGCTACTCCTCGCAAGGCTGCGTTTCTGGAAGGCGTTGATTCCGTCTTGAGGGGCTGTGCTTTTTTCAGACTCTGTGGACTCCTGCTCCCGGTTAAGATAATATTTTGAAGAATGTGTGAAAACTGTACGGCCGACCACGGTCCTCCAGAGCCTCCGTTTGTGACGTCCGATCAGGCCTCTAGCAGAGCCTGTGTCTGGCTCCTGGGTTTCGGATCATGGTATGGGAGAGACAGCCTGGGCTGGGAGAACTGGAGGGTGACCTCCCTTTGGTCCTGGGTGTCCACAGCTGTTAGTTTTCTTCTCGAGCTGAACGACCTCATGAACTGCAAAGACAGAAGGTCCATGCGTCTCACAGGGAGCGGCTCCCCCGGGGGCCTGGAGGCCCGAGGAGCCCAGCAAGAGGGCCACCGTGGCCACGTTCAGCTGCGGCAGCTGGGGGAGAAGCAGCCAAGGCCGAGTGGGCGCCCAGGTCCCAGGCAGCCCCCAGGGCAGCTCTGGCTGTGACTGGATTGAAGGACCCAAAGCCCCATCCCCAGGGGCCATCGTGGGGACTTGTGGGGACCCTGCAGGGCGGGAGGCTCGGCCGGGCCCCTGAGCCACCAGAGTGGCTGGAGACACAACCAAAAAGTCACCTGGTGAAGGGATGCATCCTACCTCCTCCGTCTCCTCACCTGTCTTCCCCAAGCCAAGGTGTCCAGCGGGAATGGGACAATGCCCACCCCCCTGGGCGAGGACACACACTGAAAAGAAGCCCTTTTCATGGGTTGAATTGTGTCCCCCAGCCAACAAGTTCACATGTTGACGTCCCAACCTCAGCATCACACAACACGATTGTGTCTGGAGAGGGGGCGTTTAGAAAGGTGATCGGATAACATAAAGTCACGTGGGTGAGCCTGACCCAGTGTGGCCAGGTCCTCAGAAAGAAAGAGAGAAGAAGGCGACCCAGACAGAGGAGGAGGACGCAGGGAGAAGACGGCCGGGCGTCCACATGCCAAGGAGAGAGGAGAGAACCCGGCCCCGGGACCTTGATTTCCGGCCTCCAGGTCAGCGAGAAAACACACTTGCGCAGCTCCCAGCCCGGCCCGCGGAGTTCTGTCGGGGCAGCTGAGCTGACTCTTGTGGTCCACACGGGAGTGGAGAGGAGAGCGACACCATCCAGATACAGAGCAGCCCAGGGGCACCTCCCCGAGCCCGGGCTCAGGGGCGGCTCGCCTCAGCCTCACCTCGGGAGCTGGTGTGTGGAGAAAACTCCGGCCACCTGACAGGGACCTGGGACGGTGAGGGCAACAGCCCCCCCAGACAGAGAGAGGAGACCAGCCTGTGCAAGAAGCGAGGGCAGCTTGTGGAGAGAGGGCTACGGAGCCAGGGAGTGGGAAGCCGAGCAGACGCTGTGGAGGGTGGACCTTTGCATGGGCTGACGCACCAGAAACTCCCAGAGGTCCCCCTTCCTCCCCTGGGGCCGCCTCTCTCCCCTCCCCCCAGAGCTCCCCACTCCTGGCTATTCTTAGGCCGAGCCAGTGCTGACAAAGGACGGATAAGCAGGGAGACTCAACACCCCAAGAGCAGCCTCAGCCGATGCCCGGAGGAGTGTTAAGTGCCTGCACCCCCTCTCCCCTTAGCACCCACCTGGGCAGGGCTCCTGCCCAGCTCCCAGGGTCTCTGGGGGATGAAAGACCCGTCAGCAGCGCCTGCCGACAGGCTCCCTCCGTCAAGGGCTCCCTCCCTTCCAGGGTCCTTCCCACTCCCTACCCTACTTCTGCAACTGATTCGTCCAGATAACCTGCTGCCCCTGGACCTGACTCAGCTTCTGGAGTTTAAGGGAGTTAAGGCGACGCCAAGCCTCCCTGGGAGTGGAGAGGTGGGAACAGGAAACCCAGGAAGGACAGCGAGACCTCGAGGACCACACTTCAGTATTGCCCGAGTTCCACGCCATGAAGACCCACCTCCAAACACCTGCCCTGGCTGAGGGCCATCCTCGCTTTCCTCATCAGAAGCTCCAGCTCTGAGGGTCAGTGACCTTCAGGGTGGTGTCTTGGCTGCTCTGAGGGAGCGTCTGGATGGGGGGGTCCCAAGGCTGGAACCAAGGCTGTGACCCACCTCCACCCGAAGTGTGGGTAGGAGCCTGGGCTGTCACTTTGCCGACACATTGGTGTGGGGTGTGGGGAAGCTGGCAGAGGGGAGCTGGGTTGGATCTGAGGTCACACCCGTCCTCCCCGGGGGCTGGCAGCCCTCCACTCTGGGCCTCCTGCCTCTGCAGCAGTTTCTCAGCCACAGTGAAAGTCGGAGTCACACAGCAATCACTGTCAATACCGCTGTTCTCCGTCTTCTTTGATTGACTAATTCTATAACTCTTTGGCAAAGAAAGCCACGCTTCCTCTGGTATGTAAACCCTCCACCTTTTCTGCGTGTCTCTGAGAAGCCTGGGTGCAACTTCACCCTCAGGGTCCCCTGGATCACCTCAAGGTCTGGAAATCCCACTCCAAATGAAGGAAGGTGAACTCTTCATGTAAATCACAGGAGACCTCCCCAACAAACCCCCTGGCAGGTCTGGGAAGTCACATGAGCTGGGGAAGGCCAGGGGCTCCTGGCGGACACACTGGAGACCCCATCAAGTGGTCAGAACCACTGAAGACCTGAGTGCCCAACAGGCCCGCGGGGCCAGTCCCACCCACAGGCCTCTCCACCTCCTGGCCTCACCCAGCCCACCTGGCCCAGAGGCCCTCAGGTTCGATGGGTGAAAAGCATTCCATCCACATCGGGGAACCCGGGAGCCTCCCACTGCCCACCACCATGGCCGGTTTCCAAAGCCTGAGTTGAATTTATTCCGCCTGAAAAATCCCCTGCTCCCTTCTGTGAGCTAGGCAGCGTGAGAGATATTTAAAAAATGGTATTTAAAACAAAGACTTTTAATTCTGTTCGCTTCCTCTCTCTGCATTTCCAGGTCAGATTTCCCAAGGTGCTTCCACTCTTTGGGGAACAACTCTCCCTCCGTGTAATTCAAGGATTTACTGTTTACTTCTGTGCTGGAGAGAGAGGTTCCCAAGCCCTGTCTCTGGGGACAGGGCCAGGACCCTCTAGGGCTGGGGCTTCCCCTGGGATACCCCGACAGTGGTGGGGGGTGTGTGGAGGTGTGAACCCTCCCATTTGGTCCCCTGCCCCCAGCCCGTCCTCCCTTCGAGACTGTTCCGTGGTGCACACTGTCCTCCACCTCCCAGTCCACTCTCCTTACTCCAGAGCACATGCTCCCCACTGCTCCCCACTACTGCCTGCCCGTTCGGGCCCTCAAAGGTCTCATTCTGTAATGGACACTTCCCACCCCGTTTGTGCAAGGAAGCCTTGTAGCTCCCACCTCAGTGACTCCGATCTAAAAACCCATCCTGACATTAGGCAACTGCTTCCTACCAAGCCAAGCTTTAAGAAGGTCAAGGATGTTTATATGAGAGCATGACTGGCCATTTGTACGAAAAGAAAGAAAAGGCTGCTCGTGGCTCCATGTCTTTGAGCAGGGAGAGTTCTTTCCACAAGACTTGCAAGGAACAGGAAGAAGCCAATGGGCCTGCCCCGGCCAACGTCCTGGTTGTCACAGGTCTCTGCCCTGAGTGACTCAGGACGCGAGAACAGCGACACCCTAGTAACGGCCAGGCTGACCGGGTCCCAGCTGTCACCAAATGGCCAGGCAGCCCCTAGATCCACCGTCCGGCTCCAACCACCCCCAGCAACCTGTCCTCTGACGACTCAGTCCTCACACAGCAAGTAGGACGTGCCATCTGGGCCGCGTCACAAACGCTCTGGTTCCACAGCCCTCTGCACCCCACAAACAAGCACCCCCGAACTGGCCATCAGCATGGCAGGGCTAGATGCTGGGAGGGTGAGGTACTCTACTCCGTCCCAGTTATCTGCTGCCTCAGTTTGGATTCTAGGAAAGAAAGCGATCCTTGTCTAAACATTTCAGTGACTAGCGTCCCCACCCTCCCAACGTATGTTCCCCAAACTGCCTCCATTTGCAGAGTACTCTCTATTTTCCCTTTCCGTGTGGACTTCTCCCATCCTAGAAACCTGTGGTCTCCCTGAGCTTCCCAGCCATTAGAGACCAAATTCGCTGGATTCGGCACCCAGCTCTGCCCCCTCCTTGCTGTGTGACCATGGGCAAAGAGCTTAACCTCTCTGAACTTCGGCATTCTCAACAGTAAAAGGAGGACTGTGTGCATGAGAACCTCCCACACTGGCTTGGTAACGTATTTAATCCCTTAAACTAGAGCTGGATGGTAGTAAGCTCCCTGTAAGTGATCAGTTCTTCTGTTTTGGTTGTTATCCATAACCGACATCCAGATGGCACAAAGAAATTTAGGTCCCATATCCATAATCTAGACTCCAGCAACCATCCCACACCCACCAGGGTTTTCTTAGATGTTTGAGAACTGACAAGGGGCTGAGCTGAAATCCAGGGCTGCCTGGAGACAGAGCTGAGACCTCAGCTCCGTGTGCACACAACAGGCGACGGGCAGTCCCTGCACCAAACCAGCCTGCCATCCCCACTCTGTGGCACCCACTCCTGGCTGCCCGGGCTCCCAGCCGGGGTGACGCGGTACTCACGGAGGTGGTGCGCGTAGCGGAGGTGGAAGACATCACAGCCATGCACGTGGTGGTACAAGGTCTTCTCGATCAGGTCCTGCGGCTCGTACCCGGTCAGCTCGGTCACCCTGGGGGAGGACGGCAGCTCCCGGTGAGTTGCACAGCCCTGAGGTCGCCTTTCATTTACACTAACACTGGTCTTGCCAATGAATCAGACGAGAAACGGCCTGGTGGAGTTGTTGATGTTGGAAACTAAGAATGATCCTTTTTACAAGAAGAAAGTCTATGATCCCCGGCCTGGCGCAGGACGCCACACTCTTCATGAGCAGGAATGTCCTTCTGAAACCACTAGTTAGAAGAAGGTTTGGGGGCTTCGCTGGTGGCTCAGTGGATAGGAATCTGCCTGCCAATGTGGGAGACATGGGTTCAATCCCTGGTCCCACGTGGGAAGGTCCCACGTGTCTCTGAGCAACTAAGCCCGTGCACTCTGGAGCCTGTGCACTAGAGTCTGGGAGCCGCCACCGCTGAAGCCCGCAGCCTGGAGCCGAAGCTCCACACCAAGAGAAGCCCCCTCAATGAGAAGCCCCCGCACTGCAATGAACGTAGCTCCCACTTGCCACAACTAGAGAAAAGCCATTCAGCAACAAAGACCCAGAGCAGACAAAAATAAAAATAAATAAAATTATAACAAGGAGTTATTTTCTAAAGTCTGTGGGATATTTAAGAGTCTCGATAATAAGCAAACAACTCCAAGAGATGCTAAAAAAATTTTTAAAAAAAAGATTTGGAATGTCTTAGAACTATATCCCTTTCCAAGGTGAAGCTTATCAGAGGACGTTTAAGAGTGAACTTGCTGGGACCCCCCTCGTGGTCCAGTGGCTAAAGACTCTGCACTCCCGATGCAGGAGGCCTGGGTTCCATCCATGGGCAGGGAGCTAGCTCCCATGTGCCACAGCTAAAAGCTGGTACAGCCAAACGGATAAATACATTAATACATAAATACATATGTATTTTTTAAAAACGAGTGAACTTGTTCCTAGTATCAGGAGAAGCTGCCCAGGTGAGAAAGAGTCCACTTGCTGGGGCTTTTGGGAAAGAGAACCTTTTAAAAATGACTGTGAATCTTTTAAAATTCATTGTAGTTAAACTGTGTACAATGTAAAATTTACCGTTTTAGTCATATTAAAGGGTACCATTCACAAGGACCATCTCCACCTCCACTTCCAGAACTTTTCATCACCCAGAAGAGAAACTGTATCCATTAAACAATCATTCCCCACCTCCCCTCCCCAAGTCCCTGGCAATTTATCTTCTCCTTTCTATCCCTGTGAATTTGCCTAAGCTAGGAATTTCATCGGAGAGGAGGGATGTAATAGTTGACCTTTTGCGTCTGGCTTCTCTTCCACCTAACATGCTTTCACAGTTCACTCCTGCTGCAGCATCTACCAGAATGCCATTCCTTTTTATGGCTGCATAATATTCTGTTTTACGTATCCTTTCACTACATTTGTTGATCCTTTCACCTAATGATGGACACTTGGGTTGATCCCACATCTTGCCTATTCCAAGTGCAAACCTGTAACCCTCCCGTCCACACTGGACACCGTCAGCTGGCACGGCTGGTCTCAAGGTGATGATGCTACGATGGGGTGATTCCTATGGATGAGATATAGGGAATAACGGAGACACTGAAGCCTCTTTACTAATGGAGGACTGTCTTAGAGCCCCCAGAAATAGTAAAACAACATCCCAAACTGTTGTGACTGAAAGCAAGCCTTCAGCTCACTGTGGACATGGAAACACTCTCCTGGTGCTTACATGCCCCTACCTCATTCTTATTTTCATCAAGCATCAGGCATATTGATTTTCCACATTAGCTCTTTGAAGAAGAGTAGCTCCCAGCACCCACGATGGCATCATCACTAGCACACAGATCACTTCATCCACAGGTAAGAACTGCATGTGGCCGTGATACTGACTCCCAGGCCTTGGGCAACTGTGTTGGGAACCACATCCCCGGAGAAGGGGGCCCCAACATCTTGGTGACGGCTATTCAAGAACAGATGAAAGAAGGGGACGAGAGGAGATTCCAAGGGTGGTGAGGCCATGGTGAGAAGTCAGCTGGGACTGAGGGTGGCAGGGACTGGGGGCCCTGCTGGCCCGGATCTGAAACACTAGCTGTAAATTAAATGGGGAAATTTGACCTCACTTTCATTCCCTAACCTGCTCCCCTTTCTGTTGAGCTCTGCACGGGCTTCGGGTCGTAAATCTCTGTGAGCCTCATATTTCCCTGGAATCATTCACTATTTGGTGTACACATTTCCATGGTGTTCCTCCAGGGCAGGAAGGAGATGGGGCTCGAGGTGGGTAGAAAGGGAATTTGCACAGGCCAGAGCTTCTCAGGGCCCGGGGGACCTGTCTGAGGGCCACCTAGAACTTCAGGCCCCACAGGAGTCTGCCTCTGTGTGGCAGGAAAATTGAGATGTCTGGCTCCGCAACCCCCCCCCAAAAGAAAACCAGGCATCTCTACCATGTGGGGATGAAAGAGGCTTCCCAGACCCGTTAGACGTAAAGTTTCAGAACAACGGCCCCGAACGTGTAAATGAATCAGAAACACATGTATTAAGTTTCTCATCAAAGTACACACTGGCTTTAAAAATTAAAGGGAAGGGAAGGCTTTGGCAGCATGCCTTCTTGATTTTTTCCAACCCTCTAGTGTCTGAAGACCTGTCAGAGGGATTTGCCAAACCCCAAACATCGGCGGGTTCACCCATCCTTAGCAAAAGCACCAGCTACAGTTTCAAAGTGAAACACCACAAAACCCCTATGAACCAAATTTCAGGTTATGCCGAGTTCAGTTTTGTCTGGGATTATGCTGGGTGGGTGGGTGGGGGGGGGGCAGCTGGGCAGGCCCACCACTCTGGCCCTTGTGACTTTGGAACTGCTGGGCTTCAGGCCAACCCCTCTCTGTGGCTTCTGGGGTTTGGATATAGGAACTGACATCACTCCACCAGGCCATCCTGCTGCCCACCCAGCACTGGGCCAGCTCCTCTCTCCCCTGGCCCAGTGGCCTTTCAACTGCTACAAACGCCTGAAGGCCAGAGTGTGAAGAATTTTCCAGCACGTTTCTGACCATCTTAAGGACCTCCTGGGTGGCTGGGGTTCACAAGCACCTCAAGGCTTTGCTAGAAGCTTCCTTGTACTTGGCACGAAGAGCTTCCTGGGCTCCTGGAGAAACAGAAAGTCTTCCTTGGCAAGACCACCTTGCTTTCAACCCACTTAGGGGTCTGGCCCTCACACCCAGAAGCAGAGGAAAACCTGCATCTGAGGTCCTTTCAGGAGGAAGCTGGCCTCTGAGCTAAGGTCGCTCACCCTCTTCTGTAGAGCCTTCCCTTTGTCCCTCCTGTGTCAGAGCTGTGTGGACTGAACAGCTCGAGAAGACCCATACTCTCTCTGGGGAAACACCCCTCTTTCCTCTTCTAGAGAATTCACTGAGCTTTGGAGGCTTTCCCCAGGACGGCTGAAGAAAAAGTGGGAGACAAAACAAAGGAGAAACCTGTTGTATCTTCCCAAATTTCTACAATAATAAACACGGCCAATGGATTTTCTTGCAGTCCACTTTTTTGGGGTCTTTTTTTGGCTATGTTGTACAGCATGTGGGGATATTAGTTCTCCAACCAGGAATCAAATCCATGACCCCCTGCATTGGGAGTGTGGAATCCTAATCACTGGACCACCGGGGAAGGAAGTCCCTTTTAGAAGGGGTTCCTAAGTCTGGAGACAGCTGCTCTGTCCCCACAGGTCATGCTGCCTACCCCATGCCTGGCTCCTCCCCTGCAGGCACTCCCAGCTTTACTGCAGGAAAACATCCCTGGGCAGCGTCTGGCCCTCCCAAGCGGGGCCAGCATCCTTCCCCCAAGGAGTTATGTTTCCTTTTTTCTTAAGAGTTTCTGGAAGCATGATGGTGACTCTGTAAGGCCATGCCTTGCCAGGTCTCTACCTCCGAATGGTTCTGAGATGCGTTTACAATGAACTAAACTAATTAATGTCTTCGTCTCCCATCCTTAACCAAGTAAGTTTACTTTTATTCCATGAATGAGTAAAATGATCAAGTTTATGTTACGTATATTTTACTGCAATGTTTTAAAAGTGGAAAAAAGACTTCCCTTGTGGTCCAGTGGTTAAGAATCTACCTGCCAATGCAGGGGACATGGGTTCGATCCCTGGTTTGAGAAGATCCCACACGTCTCAGGCCTACTAAGCCCATACACTACAACTATTGCAAATTTTAACAAACCTTTTAAAAAAAGAAGTAGAAAAAAAAATCCTAGCTTCAAGACATACCGGAAAAACGTGTTATACATATGTGTATTTATATATACGTACATATATGTGCGTGCCTGTCTGCTAAGTCACTTCAGTTGGGTCTGACTCTGCAACCCTATGGACTGTCACCTGCCAGGCTCCTCTGTCCATGGGATTCTCCAAACAAGAATACTGGAGTGGGTTGCCATGCACTCCCTTCCAGGGGGTCTTCCTGACCCAGGGATTGAACCCACATCTCATGTCTCCTGCACTGGCGGGTGGGTTCTTCACCACTATTACCACACGTGCATACACACACACACACACACACACACACACACACACACACACACACACGTGCCGTATGTGCACATACATATATATAACTTTTTTCCCAGAAAGGTCAGCTACGCACACCAAAGTCAGGAATGGGGTCTCTGACCACTGTTCCTGTCTGTACAGCTGAGGTATCTAAAAGGCCAGGAAGCAAGGTGACTCACCTTGCAGGTAGGTCAGGTTTTTTCCTTTTACAAACACTTCCCATCTACCATCTAGTTTCATCTTTCCTAACAGCCATGTGGGTAGCCAAGTGAATAAAGAAAACGGAAGTCCAGGGAGTGTCCCCCTCAGGCCTCCCCCTGCCAGCGGGCTCCCTCAGGCCGAGCAGAACAACAGGTCAGTGCCTCTGCCCCGTCCACCTTCCCTCCTCTCTCTGAGAAGAGATTCTCAAATTGCTGGGCTTTGCCCAGTGGGAAACAGTCTGGGGGCACTGCAGCTCCCCTTTCCCCATCCACTGGAGGTGACTTCCCAGCCCAGATCCCGAAAGGCGCCTGTAGAGCTGAGACCACAGCTCTCCCCCAGCGAAGGGCACCTCTCTGCCTGCTGCCCAGTTCTGTGGTGACCGTCAGAGCCTGGCTTCCCGCCAGATGGAGCTGGAAGGCCTCCCACAACACACACCACTCAGATGGAAACTTTCTGTTTGTTTTAACGTCCTACCAACTTGACGGAGATATGAGGCAGAATCCTGACATCGTGGGCCTGCAAAAAAAGGCTGCTGCCCACAACACGTACTTTCAGTTCAAACTCTAGTGAGATAATGAAAATAAAAACGAAACAAGTACCCATAAGCTGGAGAAGCCAGTCACTCCCGAATATTAAGGTTGACACTAATTCTTGCAATTCTTGACTTCATTTCACTAAACCTCTTTCTAACTCACATTGTTAGCACGGCTTATTGCTTGTTACATTTTGGTTTAAGAGTGTAGCTTCCAGGGTCTGGTTTCCGCTATCAGAATCCTCTGGAACTCAGCTGCAGCGGATGCGACACTCACCGGGAATCCAGGAATATCAGCTTCAGGTCGAGGCTGGCCCTGAACATGAACATGTTGCTGTGCAGCTTGATCTCAGTGATGGCGCTGGGCGGGAGCGACTGGCCCACGGCCACCAGCCCCACGATCTGGTAGCATGAGTCGTACAGGGACATGTCCAGCATATACTGCCTGATCTTCAAGTAGCCGCTGCAATGGATGACCTGGGAAAGAGAGCCAGGGTCAGCCTCATACCCACTCTTCCTGACTCTGGGCCTGCTTGCAAGCCCAGCCTCTACTGAGCCCCATAGCTAACATGCTGACAGATGCCTGATTCACTGCTTGAAAGAAATGAATGCTGCTTCTTTCTTAGGAAAGAATATCATAATTAAATATAAGAGTTGTCTTATGCAATTGACTATGCTTAGGTAACTCCACAAGAGGGGACTCTAACATACTGCAGGATGGCTTTAAGCATAATTAACAGGCTTCCGTGGTGGCTCAGATGGTAAAGAATCTGCCTGCAATGCAGGAGACTTGGGTTTGACCGCTGAGTCGGGAAGATCTCCTGGAGAAGGAAATGGCAACCCACTCCAGTATTCTTGCCTGGAGAAGCCCATGAACAGAGGAGCCTGGCAGACTACAGTCCGTGGAGGTGCAGAGTCAGACAGGACTGAGTGTGCAGCACTTTCACTTTAACTCAGGGCCAAGCTGCAATTAGATGGCACAACAAAGACATTTTGGGGAGCCATGGTTTTTCCAGTAGTCATGTATGGATGTGAGAGTTGGACTATAAAGAAAGCTGAGTGCCAAAGAATTGATGCTTTTGAACTGTGGTGTTGGAGAAGACTCTTGAGAGTCCTTTGGACTGCAAGGAGATCAAACCAGTCAATTCTAAAGGAGATCAGTCCTGAATATTCATTGGAAGGACTGATGCTGAAGCTGAAGCTCCAATACTTTGACCACCTGATGAGAAGAACTGACTCATTGGAAAAGACCCTGATGCTGGGAAAGATTGAAGGCAGGAGGAGAAGGAGACAACAGAGGGTGAGATGGTTGGAGGGCATCACTGACTCGATGAGTTTGAGCAAGCTCCTGAAGTTGGTGATGGACTGGGAGGCCTGGCATGCTGCAGTCCATGTGGTCACAAAGAGTTAGACACAACTGAGCGACTGAACTGAACCAAACCTTCTGTTCCTTAATGTTCACTTCAGTAATGATTCTTAATGCTCATCACCCCCTGATGAGGATGAACTTGGCAACTGTTAACTTGACATTGATACCATTTGACAAACTATATCACTCTAGTAAATGAAGAATTCTTTCAGTGCAAAAAGTCCTCATTTTGAATTTTACCTTAGTTATTTTATATTTTGGAATGTGCCAGGTCTTAGTTGTGGCATATGGGTTTAGCTGCCCCGCAGCATGTGAGATCTTAGTTTCCTGACCAGGAATCAAACCTGCATCCCCTGCACTGGAAGATGGATTCCTAACTACCGGACCACCAAAGAAGTCCCTATTTACTTTATTTATAATTTAAGATTTTATCTACTGGTAATAAGCAACATTAGAAGATTGTTGTTTCTTGGAAGAAAAGCTATGATAAACCTAGACAGCATATTAAAAACCAGAGAGATCATTTTGCTGACAAAGGTCCATATAGTCAAAGCTATAGTTTTTCCAGCAGTCATGTATGGATGTGAGGGTTGGATCATAAAGAAGGTTGAGTGCCAAAGGACTGTTGCTTTTGAACTGTGGTGCTGGAGAAGACTCTTGAGAGTCCCTTGGATAGCAAGGAGATCAAACCAGTCAATCCTAGAGGAAATTAACACCGAATATTCATTGGAAGGACTGATGCTGAAGCTGAAGCTCCAATACTCTGGCCACCTGATGCGAAGAGCCGACTCACTGGAAGATACCCTGATGCTGGGAAAGATAGAGGGCAGGAGGAGAAGGGTGTGACAGAGGAAGACAGTTGGATGCCATCACCAACTCAATGTACATGAGTTTGAGCAAACTCCAGGAGATAATGAAGGACAGGGAAGCCTGGTGTACTGCAGTCCATGGGATTGCAGAAAGTCAGACATGACTGAGTGACTGCACAACAACAATAAGCAAAAATTCAGAGTGGCTATATAGAAACCCTTACATTAACAACTGTTCTAGCCAAGATCCGTATAGAAGAAAGTGTTTATAAGAGTTGCAGATGTCAAACAGAAACATGTGCACAGCTTTAAACCTAAATATTGGAAGCATTTACATAAATTACAGTGAGTAATATCTTGAAGGGCTCAAGATCATTCTAACAGTAGTGATGAGCAGCTAAAATATTCTCTTTTCAAAAACTTTCCTCCAGTATTTCCAAATACAGTCTTCAGAGCTGGAACAAACCTTACCCATGGAACCTACTCTCCCATTTTACTGATGAGGAAATTGAGGACAAGGTGGGTGATGGATTTTACTTAAGATGAGGCAGTCGGATATGTAATAAGAGTCAGAAACAACTCAGGACCCAAGTCTCCAGAAGAATAGCTACAGTGTGTAGGGCAGTGCTGGAGATTCCCATCTTTGAGGCTGAGGGTCTGGGACAGCAAATATGAAACTCATTGCCCAGACTATGAAATAAGAGTGAGGTGGAAGTCAAAGGGAGAGCTAGGAGTGAGGCTCAAAGTACGGGGCTGAGGAGAGGCTGGGGCAAGGAAGACCCTGGGATGGGGGAGGAGGGGAGAAGGTTATCCCAGAAAGAGAGGACAAAGGCACAAAACCATCCTCTATCTCTTCACTTCCCCTTCTCTCCTTTATACAAATTCTCCTGCAAAAAGCCTCCTTTCTGAAGGGATAGTTAGGGAGTTTGGGACGGGCGTGGACACACTGCTATATTTACAATGGACAATCAATAAAGTCCTACTGTACAACACAGGGAATTCTGCTCAATGTTATGTGGCAGCCTGGGTGGAGAAGGGACACATGTATATACTTACGGCTGAGTCACTTCATTGGTTCACCTGAAACTGTCATAACAGTGTTAATCGGCTACACGCCAATACAAAATGAAAAGCCTGAAAAAATAAAGAGGCTCCTGTCCACCTTTCACTCCAGAGTGATGGGCTTAGGATCCTTTACTCTGCAGCAGGACAAAGTCTAGGAGTGGCTACTCTAGAGGGACTGCCATGTGTGCAGATTAGAACCTGTAAGTGCCAAAATCAAATTCTACCCTTAGCCCCATGTATTCCTGGTGTCAGACAATGCAATCCAACCTGCCTGGGACATCCTTGTAAGACGCCAGCTTTTGCATTTGCTGTGAGTGATGTCCCTAGAAAGTTCTACATTAGGCAGTATAGAACGCTTGGGTCCCTACACCTTCCTGTCTGCAGATATTCCTGAATGTGAAGCAAAACACAGAGCACAGTAAAGACCTGCCGCCGTTCCCTCCCCACCTTCGAGCCCCAAGGCTGGGTACCTTGTATCCACTGCACGTCAGGCCCGCATTTCTTTTCGCCAAGACACACTTCATTCGAAGGAAGAATGACCTCTCGATCTCATACTCTGAAAGTAGGCAGGAGGTTAGACTGGCACACTGTCCCACAATGCTTTCCCTGACTTCATCCCCAGGCTCTCAACAAACCATCAGGGCTGGATCCAGCAGCTAGAGTCCTCAGCCCGGGACCACCCAGACCCCCAGCCAGAGTGCTTTTGTTGGTGACCAGGCCCTGGGTGGTGACTCAGAAGGTAAAGAATTCACCTACAATACGGGAGAACCAGGTTCGATCCCTGGGTTGGGAAGATCCCTTGGAGAAGGGATCCTGCCTAGAGAATTTCATGGACAGAGGAGCCGGGTGGACTACACAGTCCACAGGGTGGCAAACAGTCGGACACGACGGAGGGACTAACACTTTGCCTTTCATTTTCATGCCTCCAGTGGGTTGGGGAGACTAGCCTGGCCCTGTGTGGCTTCCATGTGCTCCAGAAACATGGCCATGGCAAACAGCCTAGGGCCAAGGTGAGAATCTCTGGGTAGGCACTTTGCTCAGCTCAACCTGCCCATGGTCCACTGTGGCAGCCACGGAGAGGCCTGGTGCCCAGAGAATTGCCTTGGCCAGCCCCGGGCAGGTGCGGTGCCTGCCAGGTAGCTTAGAAGCACCTGACTTTCCCCATCTGACCAGGACTCAGAAGTGCAGGCCTTTCTCTGGCAGAGGGAGCCAGCCCCAGGGCCCCTCCTGCCAGTGTGCCCATGACCATGGGCACCAGGACTGCCCAGCCACATGGCACTGGGCACAGGGCACTGATCAAAGCGTTCACCTTGAGTCACAACACTGGGTGTACCCCGCTCCCCACCCATTCCTTCTCTGGCTGCCCAAGCCTTTCCTTCATTCCCTTCTAAGCCCTCACACACAAATCTCTGCCTCACTATTGCAAACGCAGACATCTCCAGAGAAAACGGGCTTCCTGCGTGCCTCAGTGGTAAAGAAACCATCTGCCAATGCAGGAGACGTGGGTTGGATCCCTGCGTCGGGAAGATGTCTTGGAGAAGGAAGTGGCTACCCACTTCAGGATTCTTGCCTGGGAAATCCCATGGACAGAGGAGCCTGGCGGGGCCCATGGGGTCGCAAACAGTCGGACACGACTCAGGTGACTAACCAACAACCAGAGGAAACACCCTCCACCTTACTGAGCGGACATCAGCTCTCTGGGCTCGGACGGCAGAGAGTCCTCGCCCCAGGTGAGAGCGAGGTCATTCCACTCTAAATATAAACTGCCATTTGGTGGTGGTTAATAAATTAATTTTTAAAGGAAGGTTACCACAGGGAATGGAAGGCCTCGCGCCCCTCCCTGTCGCCTCAGAGGCCCGACTCCCCCAGGGGGCGGGGCTTTCATGTTTACCCATAATTCCTCCGCCCAGACTGGGGCCCCGGAGCTTCCCTTTAACATGGCGGCCAGTCTGTCACGTGTCCACGCTCAGGTCTAAAAACCATCACCCCCAGTAATATACAGTTTTGGGGAGAGCCCCACATCTTACACAATTACCATAAAACAATGAGGCCAGTTCAGAGGCAAAAATAAATAAATAAACTCTGAAGATGAGAAATCGGGGAGAAAACTAACTGCTTGTGAACCTCAAAGCCTAACACTTGGTTGGCTGTGGAAATGAGTTCCACACGGACTCCACTTCTCCCAGGCCTCCTATGTTGCTGGCTCACCTCAGAAGTGAACCCCACGGGGAAACTGGATGTGTCTCGCCATAGTCCCAACTCTCATTTACTGTCATTGTCCAAACACTTTCTTAAGGCATAGAAGATAAAATGAAGCCAGAGCTAATGACAGAAAGCCCACTCCCCTGCAATCAACACACTGTAATTTTTAAAACAATAACACATCCAATATCTTGTAAAAGCCTGTAGCGAAAAAGAATCTGACAATATATATTAAAACCAAATATATATTTGGTTTTAATATAAAAACTTTGCTGTCACCTGAAACTAACACAACAGTGTGAGCCAGCTATACTTCAATTAAAACAAACACACACAAGATAACATTCCGAGGGATTCTCTTAAGATTCCAGTGCTCATTGTCCAACTTGAAACAACCCCACAGTGAAAGCACTAGATTCAGGAGCAACATGCTCTTCTAGCTCTCATTTTGTTAGAAATTATTTCTTTAGAGTCGTATTCCTGTTCATTTATGCAGCCAGACCATTTCCAAGGACTTAAGCACCAGAGGTCACAGCTACAATTAAGCCCCCATCTCATCTCAGAAACCAGCTTACCAGTATCTCCATCCTTGGTAGACTCATGGTGACCATTTCTGGGGCTAAAACAGGAGGGCCGCAGAGCTGGATCTGCAGGCAGTTTTAAAACTGAGTGTGCTGGTCTGTGTTCTCTCCTCCTAGCCTTAGAAGGACCCATCCCAGGAGGAAGCAGTAAGAATGGAACCCATTTTTCCCCCCTGTGGCCAGTTACCCCATTCTCATCACATCTGACACTTCTTCTTTGGCATTTTATTTCACTGCGGAATTCTGGCTGAGTTGGAATTCCATAGCCCAAAGCAGACAAGTGACATATTGGTCGGCATACTGGCTGGTCTCACTGGACCATGGGAGGGAATTACAAGGCCAGGGCCCTTGAATTGAGTCTTTCTGTGTCTTCCTAGCATGCACAGCAGTTGTAAATTGAGGAGTCGTTTGTGTGAAGACCGGCTCTACACTGTCCACGGAACAGCCATGCCACATCTGTTCTAACACGATGCTTACCACAGTGGGCTATAAATGTGCTACTTTATTAACACATAAAATAACAAGATCCTACAGCAGACTCACAGCTCCTGAAATTTCAAAGCAGTGGTGAGCATAATCAATATGTTTAAATACCTGTAATAACTATAACGTGAAATGAAAATACCTGTGATTTCTGTTGTAGTCAGAGCCACAGGTACTAGTGATAGTAAGATGGTTTGCTGTCTACAGGCAAAGGAAATGCTAGATCTCAGCTAAATAGGGAATAAAGATGTAATTATCTCATGCAATTTCATGGTCTCCCTGAGTTTTATCCTCAGACCCTATGGTTAAGAAGCCCAGATCTAGACCCGTGTTGTTGGCATTCTAAACCAGGAGCACCTTAGGAGGGAAGGTTTGGACCACTTTTCTCCGTCTCCTGCTCTGCACCTCTCATAGTCTCCAGCACATGAAAGGGGATCAGTAGCATTGCTTTAAAGAGCAGAGGCAGAAAAGCAAACCCTTACTCGAGGGACCCTGCGTGTTTGCTGGAGGGACCCTGGATGGGCAGCGTGGGAAACAAAGCCCTTAGGTCATAACAGCATCGTCTGGCGTTCATTCCAGTTTCTTTTTGTCTGAAGGAAATACCTTGGAGCAAGTGATGGTGAAGAGGCTGGTGGGCTGCCAGGACAGCCGTCATCTCATCATGGTCCGAAGGATGTATATACTCATAAATGCTGTTGCCCGTGAGCTCCACCTGCCATGGAAAGGAAAGGGGGAAGGGTCAGGAATCTTCTCTAGGACTTTCGGGAAGTGTGGAGTGGGGAGGTGAAGTTGTATCACAGATGTGCACCTTCCAGGGAGAAACAGGACCTTGATCTCAGCTTACAACCCATGCCCTCCCCACCCCAACCCCTTGAGAGAAACGTTTGCCTCTTCTTAATCAGCGCTCAACTGTCTCCCAGCAAGGCCAGGAGAGTCCTGAGCAGGAGAAAGTGGAGTGAAGGATGGAAAAGGTGTGCCATGGAACGGGGGACCCTCTCTGCCTGGGCAGCATCCTTCACATGGGAGGTGCCTTAAATCAGACTGGAGAGGCTTCCCTGGTGGTCCAGAGGTTAAGAATCTGTTTGCTAATGCAGGGGACACAGGTTCGATCCCTGGTCTGGGAAGATCCCACATGCCTCAGAGCAACTAAGCCCACGACTACTGAGTGGGTGCTCTAGAGCCTGTTCTCCATAGCAAGAAAAGCTACTGTAGCAAGAAGCCTGCACACAGCAATGAAGACCCAGCATGGCCAGAAATAAATAAGATAAATAAATAAATCTTAAAAAAAAAAAAAAGAAAACTCAGATCAGAGCCAGGCCCATCCTTGACCTGCTGCCCTCAGGAATGGGTGGCTGAGACATCCAGAGCGGACAGCTCCTGCCCTCAGGGGCTGAAAGGGGAAACTTGGGGGCTCCCTTTGATTAAGGACGACTGTCCCCAACAACGTCCTTCCCCTGGGACCACCGCCAGGCCTTTTCCACATGGCCAGAAATGTGTCTGGTCCAGGGTTAACCCCATGGCTCCCACTGTGGATGCGGCTGGCTGGCTGAGTGACCTCTGGGAGGGTGTGGGCCACTCCAGCGAGCCACCTGACCTGCGGGCTGCTCCCCTGATATTCACACACCACCTATGTCCAGACACACCCCACGGAGGAGCCCACTCAGGCCTGGAGGCCATGTGGGCTGGACCAGACTCGGCTTTTTGCATTTAGGCATGGGCCTCCCCAGGAAAGTACCACAGTCACCATCTTCCAACAGAGGTCCCTGGAGATGACTCAAGAGAGCCTAACCTTGAGAACTTCTGGATTGTTCTCCCAAACACAAGTGTCACGATAGGGGATGACAGAGATCCGCAGAACCTGGGCCCTCTCTCCCATCAGAAGATGGGCTGTAGCGTAGAATGTTCCAGAAGCTACCACCAACAGTGCAACCTTCTGAGCAGTGGTGGTGGATCCTCTTTCAGAGATCGACAGTGCAGGCCAGTGAATCAGCGCACCTGGTATGGGTCAGGGCCCCTGGGGCGGTGGTGGTGCTTCTCCTGTAGTCAGTGGGAGCCCCAGAGCCCAGTCAGGGAAGATGCTGAGAGGTGAGGAACTGCCTTTGGGTGGCACGGAACCTTGGGTGGGTCTGAGGAACCTTCTCAGCCCTGCCCCCAGGGGAGAGGGCGCCATCCAAGAGCACAGACAGGCTTGTCCCAACCCCCCACTTCATGGCTGTTCTTAATTAGGGCAGAGAGCTTCTGAAGGGGGAGCCCCAACGGTGCCCCCTCGTGCAGCCCCAGCAAGTGGTTTAAAGGAGAGGTTCTCCCGGGAGCTACCGTTCCAAATCAGGGTCAAGACCATCATCAGACTAGGGGGCCACGGAGAGGTGAAGGGGTTCATCCCACTCTTCCCACCCACTTTTTCCAATGTGTTGAGATGTTTAAGAGATGTCTTTTTATTCAGAACAAATTATGTTTCTGGCCCGCTAAGTAATCTTGGTCCCTAAAAAATGGTTTTCTCAGTTCTATTTTCTGCATCATTCATGGAACGTTTTCCCCAATATTATACAGACCAATGGAGAGAATCTGCTTACAGAAACCCTCCTTCTCCACCTCCCCACCCTGGCACCTTCCTGATGACCCAAATGGATATTTGCCTATGTAGAAAGTTAACTCTGTCAGGAGCTTCCCTGGTGGTCCAGTGGCTAAGACCCCAAGTTCCCAGTGCAGGGGGCCTGGGTCCGACTTCCTGATGGAGAGCTAGATCCGCGTGCTTCAACTAAAGATCCTGCATGCTGCAACTAAGACCCAGCACAACCACAGACATTAAAGAAAGACAAGAACCTACTCTGTGTCAAGTTTCATTTTTAAAAGTTAGTACATGATTTCATTAAAATATAAGCGTAAAAATGAAATATCCTTCTTTTAAGTCAGTCCTGTTAATCTTTTAAAAAGTTTAAACAAAACCAGCAACACTCCAGTCAGCCGTTTCCTAAGGGCAGCCCTAAAGATTCTGTCAGGTGAAGAATAATGGAGGCTAATCAATAAGAAAACTTTTTTTTCTTTGATGGATTCACAATTCCAGTGGCTTATTTTTTTAAAAAATGAAAAAATAAATAGAATGTGTGTGTGTGTTAGCCTGTCATTTCTCCCCTAACCCAGGTTTTTATAGAAAAATGACAACTCGTTAGAAAAAAAGTAACTGATGTCTTTTTAGAGAAACATCTTCACACATCTGCAAAAAGACGTGCATCTGGGCTCATAGGGATTTGATTTGTGTTTTAACCCCCAAAGTAGCTTCATTTGTTTCCAAAGAGCCTGTTCTCATCACATGCCTTTGGAGAAGAAGAGCACAGTCCATGAATGAAAAGCTTGGTTTTCTGTATACTCAGGTTCGTGATAGACCTCTAAGGCTGTCTAGGAAGTAAAGCAGTCTTCAAATCACGGAAATGTTTTTAAAGAACAAATTTGGGAATGATAAAACAGTGCTGACCTTGACTCAAAATTACGGCTGACATGATGTTTCCTGTATTGAGATATCTATTCATGCTTTTGAATGTTGAAATAAATGTGACTACCTCATCAGAAAAAAAAAATTATGGTTGTCTCTATATTCCTGGCTCTCATACATCAACCTTATTAAAACAGACCCTCAATGTGATATTTTAGTATTTGTAAAACCCAGCTAACTACAAAATGAATTGCTTTCCTACTAAGAGCTTTTTTATGTTTTGCTGAATAGCTTTTCTTCCTGCCAAGAGAACTACATATGATAAATACAGCACTAAATGGATATATTCTGGGTCGGAGGGGAAACTCACCCAGTACTCTGGAAATACACATTGCTCTGCTTTGGGAGTTTTGCTGACTATGGTAAATTAAGCATTTTAAAATAAAATGGTTTGGGTTTCAGAGTTCAAGTTATGTCAACAAACATTAAACGCTGTTCTTTCTTTTTATTTCAAAAGTGAAAGGATTAAGTCTTATGGCTCCAAACAACACCATGGTTATTTTTACAGTTGTGCTTCCGGCCACACTCTCAAATATTACATTTTCCTTTATGTATCTTGTGAACAGCTATTTCATACATATCTATATTATGTGAGAATGCCTATTAGTTACCTAGATGTTATACACCATCTTTGGTAAGGAAATTTAAACCATAAGGATACTTTGAAATGTTTGAAGAAATACACAGCAGGTATGCAAGGCATTTTTCCTTTTTCAAATGTAAGTTAATTAATCAAAAAACTGTGAAACTAAATCATTTAATAAACTTGGCAGATAAAGACTGCTTCCTCAACTATACCTCTTCCAAGCAGATGTTAAGTTTGTCTTCATGAATTATTTTGGATTATGAGTGTGTGCATATACCAAATAGAATTTACAAGCTGAAGCCTGACTTTCCCCCCTCCAACTCTTGAATTATGGGCTGAGGAGACAATTTGAATTTTGGGGTTCTCTGTGTCATTTTTTTTGGTACCCAAGTCTGACAGCAAGGACAGCCACATATACTAAGTCAAAAGCAAAAATAAATGAACTCTGCCAAGTTAAGTAGACTTATTCTAATACGTTCTTTTAAAAAAGTTCAGGAAAAGGATTTGAACTGGGATGGGTTTATTAACACAAAAAGAATCATTTTTATACTCTCAAACAGATAATTCAGAGTTATTTAGATAATATAGATTAAAAAAAAACACTTTGCTATGAATTATCACACAATTATGGCAAACCTAGGAGTTTATGTTTCCTAGAAGCTGCTAATAGACTTTAACCCCCGAATTAAGGTGAAAGATGTCATTACTTAAAGAGATATTATTATTGAGAGTAACTGAAAGTTTTGGGAACACAGAGGGCGTAGTGTGAATATAAACTATTATATTCATCAGAAAACCTTTTTAAAAGGTTACTCTGGCTAGTGGGTAAAATTTCATCAACACTTTTATCTCTGGTGATTTAAAAAATCTTGAGGCCTATTTTAATTCAAGTTTTCATGTTTGATATATTTCTGACTTGCTACCACTAATAAAAACAATCCAAAAGGGACAAACATTTTTTTAAAAAGAAGTTGAGTGTTTGACATTCTTTTCAATACCTTATTTTACTATTTAAGAAGACAGAAAAAAATACACTTTGTGATTTGGCCTAGATTTCCTTCTGCAGAGTTAATCGTGAACAGGAGATAGATTTGAGGAGAAAGTTTGTTGTTGCTTATTTAAACAGTTCACCATGAAACACTCCCCAGACGTCTCTGGGAAAGTGTTTTTGTAGCTGGAGGCTGACACTGGGATAGTCCCGCCAGGAGATCAGAAAAAAATCAGCCAGTCTCAGAGATGGTCAGTTTGACTTACTTGAAATGGACACTTCTTTGGGCAACATACAGACAAAAGTCATCTTTACAGCTTTCTTGGAAAATGGTAGTGTGTATGTAACTCCCTCCCTTTTCAAAATTATGATATACAAACTTTTACATCTGCATTGTGACCAAGAGGAAATACAGTTTAAATTGTGATTCTAATTAGATTTCCATTTGTAGCGTTTATCATAAACACTAGCTGTATTTGTTACCTAGCCAATATTTTGGTCATTTTTAATTATCGTGTTCAAAAACAATCATTTTTATTTCCCACATGAAAAGAGAAAAATGACAGAGGGATATGGGACGCCTGATGGAATGAACTGGAATGCCCTGGTATATACACGGAGACTTATGATGTGTCAGGACATTTTCCATGACTAAGTATCCCTAATATGTGCCCCCCAAAGGATGCTAATTGAAGTGCAGTTCTAGCTGTGATACTGCTTGGCTTCTGTGTAGCTCCCTATAGTTTATAAATCACACAAGATGGGCCTTTAGTATAATTTTCACTGTGATTCTAAAGAAGTGGTACAGTAGGCATTACTTTCTTATTTAAGTTATGGTTCAGAGAGATCAACTGCCAACCCTTATCAGACAATGAAAACCATACAACTAAATGCATTTCCTTTTTCGCTTTGCCTGCTAGGGAGCTCAGATCTGAATTTACTATTCAGTTAAAGTGATTCTACTCACTTTAATATATATTTGGCCAGTCATTTTTAAAGTACATGAAATGGGTTGGGGAATGGGAGGGAGATTCAAGGGGGAGGTGACATGTATACTTATGGCTGATTCAGGTTATATGGCAAAAATCAGAACAACACTGTAAAGCAATTATTCTCCAATCAAAAATAAATTTTAAAAAAGTATGTGAAATGTTTTGTGTTGTTTGTGACATTATTATAAGGCTAATCAAAAGTTACTGTAAGTTACATTTTAAAAGTTAAGAAATCTGATCAAGGGCACTCAGCCACAGATCAACTCAGGACTAGAAACCAGGCTGGGTTCAACTAAAGGGTCTTAAATAATTCTAACCATTCAGAGATTAATAAGGTGAAAATTCAGAGAATAACAATCTTGGAAAAGAGAAAAAGAGAAAACTTCGTATTTCCGATAGTGTTTCCCATTCTACAAGTACATGAATCCCACGAGTCACATAGGTGAAAGAGTCAAACCTTATTAAATCTTATCTGGGAGGCCTGGTATCATAAAAGAAGAGAAGAGGAAGAGAACAGCAAATACTGAACAATTTTAATATGTGATTAATTTTAGAAGACTCTGCAGAAAAAAATACACAGGCACAGAAACCCCCTTGGACCTGAATAAGGATGTACATCCACTGGGAAAGAAGGCTGTAAGCAAATGGAAAGTTTAAGAAACATCTTGGCAGGAGGAAAAAAAAAAGAATACACCAGATGCAGGTTTCCAAATTGGTAATTCTGTTTTTCAATGAGAAAACTCAAGCCACTTTAATTGGCATGTTTTACTTTGGCTTAACTACAGGAGGAGAGCAGTGTAACACAGATTATTCATACGCCTCCTGGGAGCCCATTTCCTGTATCTAATTAATTCTGGTGTGTCTTCAGTTGTAATGAAAAAAAGCACTCTAATCACTCACAATGTAAAGAAACATTTAGCCCCCGCATATATTAAACAGCGTGACTCTTAGAACCATGATCCAGGCTTGTTAAATCAGAAATGTGAATGGGCAACCATCAGCAGATTCCCCGACCATCCCATCCTTACTGGCCACAGCCCAGACAGCAGCCAAATCCTCCACGAAACCCTTGGCTTGACAGGACAGATAAAACCGAGTGCCCCTCTCTCCTCTAGGGAATGACCTCCTTTTTAGAAGACAGTTCCAGAAAAATTGGTAATATTCAAATTTTCTAAAGAAACCAGGACCTTGCTGTGCAAAAAACAGTAGTAAACTGCATTTTATGAGTTTCTATCACAAGCATATAAAATGCTTTACTGAAACGACCACTGAACTGGAAAAACTCAGGAAAAATTACCCTGAATTCCATGTGAACACTCATAAATCTACCTCCCTCTCCTCTCTCCCCAAAGCACATTCTGCATAAAATCCATGTTCTACATCAGCTTGCCTCTCTCTTTCATAGCAACTCACAATACCACATGTAGACCATCAAGCATGCACTGAAAAATCTCCCTTTGTGAAGTTTTTGTTAGTGGCAGAGAGCTTTACAGTATAAGCAGAGTCCAGACTAACAGACAAAGCTGACTGTTGCAAAGATATTACTAGGCATCAGCCCCAAAGGAAAAAGAAAGTGGAAAAGTGAAACGTAACACGGAGAAGAAAAACCTAGACTGTCGGCTGGGGAAAAAAAAAGAAAACGATTTTGCAATTTTGGATTGGGTTCATACACAAAAGCCGACTCTTGGACAGCCTCATTTTCAAGTTGGGTAAGGCTGTTAAGATCCGCCAACGCTTAATTTATTATTTTAATTGTACATAAAATTAGATGATACCCACCTGGGACAAGCCTAAATGTACAGAAGCTGTTTCCGAAATATACATGATTTTGCCATCAGACGCTACCACAAAAACAAATCCATCCAAAGTCTGTAAAAGAAAAAGCATCAGGGTAAGAGACGATAGATGTTAGAGTTAAAGCTGGTCATCATACGGTCACTGGGATGGAGCAATGTATAAAATATTATAATCAACGTTATGGTTAAATGTAAAAACGGAGCCCTGGAGCCGTGAGACAGACATTAGGTTTCGTTCCCCAGCTGGGCTCTCAAATGCTTTAAAAGGACTTTAAAAACAGTCTTACATCTACATCCCCAAAATCATGCAAAACATTTGAGAGTTCCTATCAAGCTCAGTTTAAACGTAGTAGCTTTATTGTTGGGGTTATTTTAGCACTTAGCACAAATCCGGAGTTCTATGGTACTTAGGGGAAAATCTACCACTGCATAGGCCACTTTATGTCATAATTGGCGGCCGTTTAAACCACTAGAACATATGCTTTATTTGCCACAATTTTCTAGTTATCCCTAAGTACCATTTGAATAATAAATTCTGAACACTCCCACTCCTCAGAAAATAAAAGAAAATACCTGGTTATTTTTAACAGACTGTCTACAGAATTAATTATTTAGAATTTGCAAGAGATCAAACGACCTTTGCAAAATCCAGGGAGAAGAAGGATCAATTTCTGAACAATTATAACCACCTAAAGGATATTCTGATTTTTGCTAAAGCTGGCTAGCCCTCAAAAAAATAAAGTAGAGTTATAAGATGTAATTAAGTCAAATGAAAGGTAATGATTGCATTTATGTGTGGCAAGGATAAAGGAACTAAATTATTTTTGAAAAAGGAAACTGCATTTTATTTATCCATTCATATTTTAGATCCAGAACCAAAGAAAAGCAATAAAGTTGGTGAAAGACCCATACAACCCACAACGTCGCCCCCATAAAAAATATTCCAAATTAATTTCTGGCCACAAATTCTATTTTTACAGCATGTAATTGAAACCAGATTACCTTTGGTTTTTCTAAATCCACCCCCTCTATGGAGGGGGGGTGGTGCCGAAAAAAGAATGTAGAGGTGAAACCTGAAAGATATCCTTACATTCTCAAGTACAGTTTTGCTGCAAAAACGTCTTTGCCAACTGAACTATCATTAGCTCTCCTTGTGTTGAGGTTGAAATCAACACCTTGATCAGAAGCCCGACTTTGATGTTTCTAACTCAGCTACGAAATATTTTACCAACTAAACTCCTTTCCAAAGATATGAACCGGCGATTTCTAAAGTTATCACCATGTTGGCCCATTTTGCATTCTTAGCTCCAAAATCATGAAAGAGATACATGAAATGAAATAATAGCGGCTGTATGAGGAAAAGAGAAAAAGTTACATCATAATTAAATTCTGAACGTTGCCAGCAGTAGCTTAAAAAATAATACTCTTAATGGAAAATGTTGGTTCTGCCTTCAGAGCCGCAAATGACCTAACACGCTTGCATGGACTAGCTGCAAAGCCGCCCATCCACAGACACACCCCGGAATTAAATAATGTACAGAGGAGAAACTTGGGGGCGTTGACTTTGCCGCCAGGTTTTCAGTGGCGCTCCCTGGCACTTAGTCGTCCCTGAAATGCGTGTCACTTGTAATATGAAGGAGCATCAAGCACGCAAAATCCGGCGCGCGGCGCGGGACGTGAGCTTGGGGTCCGCGCGCGGGGCGCGGGAAGGGCTCCAACAGCGCCCGTCCCGGGCCGGCTCGCGCACCGCTCGCTCTAGGTTGGAAAAGCCTCGGGTTTCAAACATATCCCCGGAGCTTCTCTTCCCCAGCGTGTGCCTTAAAAAAAATAATAATAATAAATCACACTAGGGCATCTGGGGGCAAAAGAGTTTTGAACAGATCTGCTTTTTCG
Source organism: Antilocapra americana (assembly GCA_007570785.1). Taxonomy (NCBI): domain Eukaryota; kingdom Metazoa; phylum Chordata; class Mammalia; order Artiodactyla; family Antilocapridae; genus Antilocapra; species Antilocapra americana. The sequence goes on along the minus strand of ML664172.1, from coordinate 6,272,819 downwards.
AAGCGCGGCCCCAAGTCCCCGAGTTCCGAAGCCAACTTTATTTTTTTTTTTTCTAAGAAAACACAAAATAGAAGGAGGAAATGCAAAATAGCTCTCGGCAGGCATTTTTCGGTGGCAGAGACAAATGACGGGAGGGGGGAATGAATCGGGTCGTTGATGCGGCTCTGTAAAGGGCATTTGAAAGACTCCGAGACACCAGGCGTTGCCGTCCCCACCTAGCGCCAGCCCCGGACTTGGAAGTGGCCGGCCGCGCGCGCGGTCACTCAGGCCCGGCCCCAGACGCCGCGGGGGGGAAACCCGAGGTCAGGGCGGTTTAACAGCCCCGGGCTGAACGGCTGCGGGCTGGGGGCGCTAAGCGGCGGACCACAGACCCAGCCAGGGCTCGCTCGGTGAGCCAGGGGCGCCGCACCACGTCCTGAGCTGCCCCCACCAAGAGCTGGACCACGCGGGTTGAACAAGGCTCCGCCCCGTGTTGTGTGACCTCAGGCGTGCGGCTTAATCTTTCTGTGCCTCGACTTCTTCCTCTGAAAAAAATGCAGTTAAAAATAGAACACACTTCTAAGCAAAGAGATGATAGAGTAGATTTAGAATAGAATCTGGCCGGCACTGAACCAGACGGCCACTTCAACTGCTGAGATTCAGTTATGGATGCTGTCTCCACTGAAACGTCTCCAGACACACACCCAAGCATCCAGCACTTCATCGCTCCCTGTCTCTGGTTTGGAGTGTCCTTGGGCCTTCCTTCGCGGGCTCCAGCGCCTGGCACCCTGTCCGGCACAGAGCAAGCGCTCCGAAACAGTGTGCTGAGCAAAGTCAGGCTGGAGAGGACTTCGCCCTTCCCCTAGGTCTCAAGGGCTAGAGAGTCCTGGGGGCAGGAGTTGAAAGAAGGCTAGGTGTGAGGTTCGTGGGGGGCTGGCCCCAGGTTGCACCGGTGGTACAGAATCCACATGGGGCCTGGAAAGGAGTTGTGTGGAGTCTGTTGGCCCAAAGTCTGATCGCTGTTGACCTCTGCAGCCTGGGGGTTGGTCAGTGGACCCTCCAGAGGCTCCGTGAGAAGGCCTCCCCCAAGACTGGCATGGCAGGTCGGAAGGGACGCCCCACGGCGCTCGGGCCAGGGCCTTGGGTGGCACCGTGCTTCTCTGCCCCCTCCCCTCGCGTGGTGGCCCCATTACCTGCAGCAAGTGGGACCCCAGCTCCTTGGCGACGCTGTCCAGGGGCCCCGCGCGGCTGGGCTGTCCCCACGCGTCTCCTAAACCTAGACGGGAACCAGAGCAAACCGTAAATGGCAGCGCCCAGCCTGCGACCTCCACATCCAGTGCCCGCCCGCCGTCACCCCTTCCTTGGCCTTCGATCAAAAAGAAAAAACGGGTAGAGGAGAAATTCCCATGGAGGCCTCCAGGTCCAAGGCCACCTGGCCCGGCAGGTAGCTCCTCTGGGTCGCTGGGGGGCTCACCGCTCTAAATTGGCCGTTTTATTTGACATGCCACAAGGTAATCTAATCTTCTTTGAAATCGGCCATCCTCCTATCCAAACGGGGATATGGATTAGACCAGTAAATATTGCCCCCAAAGGTACCTCCTCTCTCCCTCCCCTGTGAAGCTGGCACCTATGTATTTTCCCAAAGACAGAGCAGCCCAAACTTAAGAGTCCAGGCCATTTTAGAGGCCGTTTTTTTTGCCTTTAAAAAAAAAAAAAAAAAAAAACCTTTTTCAACCTCCTGGAATTCTCCCAACTCCCTGACTTTTCAGCACCCCCCTAATGCACCCCAGAAGCACCGACTTTCTTCGAATCCAGGAGCCCCAACCTTGAAAGGGGTTCCCTGGGGGCTTCCCCAAGGTGAACTCCTAACTCACCAGCTGCCGGCAGGGGGATGGACCGAGGGCTAGGAGAGCAGTGTATACACTAGACGGTAACAGGGAAGTGTTTGTTGCCACACAATCGGGGTCTCGTAGCCCCTCCGCTTCTTCACTGTCCCCCAAGGCGTCTGGCGGCTCCCCACCACCTCTGGGAAGCCCATCAGTGTTGCAGAAAGCGCACCAGGGGAAAGGCAGCCCTGCTCAGCAGAATATCCCTCTGGAGCGCCCTCGGCTCAGCCGCTGTGAGCCCGCGGGCTCCTGGGCCTTCTCTGCAGGAAGCAGGAACGCCCGGTGAGATTGCAGCGCTAGGCGCCAGCTCAGAGGGACCCCAAGCCGCTCCCTGGAGTCTTTCCTGCCTGCGGCCTGGCCCAAACCCTCCAGCGATCGCCAAGGCCGGTGCGACGTGGCGAAGGCGAGTCACCGTTGTCTTAGGACCCCGCTCCCTCCCATCTGGGCTGAGACCCTACACAGTGAGCTGGGGGTCTTGCCTCCGGGTCGGTGTTCCCTTCCTCCAGGGCAGACTGGTTGCAGCTCCCGGGAGTGCGGATATGAGGACCACTCCCAGGACAGTCCCCTGGTGCACAGGCTCCTGGGTTTCCCCACTGTCCCTGAGGGGCGCCCGGAGCACCTCGGCTTCTGGAACTTTCAATCCCAGCAGGCAGAAAACGCAACCCCCCCCCCAGTGCCAGGGTGCCACAGGGCCCAAAGCACCTCCAGGCCCAGGGCCCCCCAGAGACACTAGAGACCCCTCTATTGGCCAGTTCTACTAAGCAACTAAGAAAGGGGTGGCCTTATGTCTCTTGGAGGTTTACCCTGGTCTCCCCGTAAGGAATTGGTTAATTTCTGCATAGCCCGCCCGATTTCCCAAATACCATCACACCTCCCAGCCCACTCCCCAGACTCCACCTCAGAATGGAATGGAGGTGTCTCTTTAACCTCAGCAAACCACTGTCCACTCCACCCTCAAGGATGACCACGGCTCTACCGGAGGTCCTTCCTCCCAACACCCGAGAGCCTGCTGGTGCTGGCATTTACTTCATTTAACCAGAAATGGAAAGAACCAGGAGTTAAAGTCCTCGGGGCGTGAATGAAGAAAAAAATGTGATAAGGGTCCAGGAATTCTGATGTCCGCCAATGGAGAAACGCAGCTGGCTAACTCTCCTTTAGCCTGCTCCTGGTCCCGTCCCTGGTCTGGGCCAGGCCACCTTTGCCTGTTCTCTCTGGACAGTGGGCACAGTCTCTAACCCTCACTCCTTATAAGGCCTGGGTCTGAGAGACCTGGGGAAATCTGCACCTTTAGGAATGGCCCCCACACCCGACTCCCCGGTCTCCCCAAAGCCTTCCAGCCTCACATATCAAAAGCACACTGCCTACACAGGCCAACTTTCTGTGTGATTCAAATAGCTGGGACCGTCCTCTTATCATAACGTTTCCTACGATTTCTCCATGCCTCCGCTTTGCCAGCGGAGATTTGGACCTGGCATGAGGGGGGTGGGCGGTGGGAGGCTGTCCTCAAACTTCCCTGCCCCCAGGCCACCTCACAGGGTAATGGGGCTGCCAGCTCTTCCATTAGAAACCGCTGTGTGCAAGGCCTTTTCCCTGGGCCCATAAAAATCTACTTTGGGCTGGATGCAGAGACTATAGAAGGTAGGGTTTGTAACCAAAAATAACACAACATCCTATTACCATAAAGCCATATATACTCCTGAAAAAGTGAAGTGCTGGGTAGGTGGTCCTTTTTTTGACCTGACAAAAAGCTTCATTTGTTAGAAAAATGAGGGAAGAGTGTAAGAAAAGACTGGGCTGAGCTCCTCCAGGTTTATGTCATTGGTGGTCTGTCTTGCCTGATTCTGGGAAATTCCTGCGCTGTACCAATGGAGCGACTGGGGTTCCCAACCTGGCCTGCGGTTTCCAGCCAGGGTGTGGGGTCCCGCTTGACCGAGACGTGTGTCGGTGGTGGTGCTGGGCACTGTCTGATGCAGGGAATCTAGATGGCCAGGCCATTGGGGGTGGGGGTCAGCCATGAGGTCTGGGTGACCTTGTACCCGTACTCAGCGGGCTATTTGGTTTCAACCCTGCCAGGCCCAGCCCACCAGTGTTAGTCATTAGTCACTCAGTCTTGTGTGACTCTTTGTGACCCCATGGATTGCAGCCCACCAGGCTCCTCTGTCCATGGGATTTCCCAGTTAAGAATACTAAAGTGGGTTGCCATTTCCTTCTCCAGAGGATCTTCCCAATCCAGAGATCGAACCCGGGTTGTCTGCGTTGCAGGTAGATTTTTTTTTTTTTTTTTTTACCATCTGAGCCTCTTGGGAAGCCCACAGAAGCTGCCTAAATATGGTCTCTCCTCTCTGGGTGCTCAGGTAGTCAGTCAACATACAGCTTTTGAAAGAGCACTGGCTATGCCTGTGTGCATGCAGGTCACAGGCCACAGACATCATATCACATAAATAAATCGATTCCTCAGTGAGGCGGGAGACTGGATGGCTTCCCTCGCTGTGAGATCAGGTCTTACCCTCTCAGATACACATGTGGAGACCCAGAGGAGGCAGTTGGGTTTGCTCCTCTGGACCCCGGAGCAAAGCCCACCGTGGCCGGTGACCAATGAATGGGTCTAGACTTGGACAAGAACTTCCTGGGTCGCCTGTGATTCTCAGTTCCCCCAGGGCAACCTTGGGTATTGAAAATGGGGGTAATTCAGTCCTTTCCCGGCCTTGGAATGATTCGTTATCACTAGGCTCCCTGAAAATCCTGGCCCTAGAACTCTCTTTCAAACCAACAGCTGCACAGCAGCAGAGAGTGGGTATTGAGGGAAGCGGGGTTGGTAGACACGTCCTAACGGAGCCTGGCTCTGGGTCGGGGTAGGGGAAGGGGGTTTCCAGCCTGTCCTACTTGGCCAAGAGTCAGTGTTGTACCGAGTTCAGACTACAGACAACTGGAAGCCTCCAGCGACCTTGAACCTTGTCTTCTGACGCTTACACCTTGAAGGATGGGGGATGAGGCCTCATGGCCAACGCGAGCGCCCCACCAGGCTTCCGGGTGTGCGCCCTGGAGCACCCCCAGCTGGTCTAGAGCGCTGGTCAACCCCCCAGATGTGAATCTGAGCACCCCCAACCACCAGGGCTCCGCATCTCTGGAGTTCCCATCACCGCCGCTGGAGTCTCCTGCTCAGCTTCTGTGAGCGTCCTCTCCCAGACGTGGCACACAGTCTGGCAGACTTCCAAGTAGAGACCGAGAGATGGGGTTGTAAAAACCCACTTCAGTCTAAAAAACCATGTCTACTTAAAAAAAAAACAAAACCCTACATTATTTTGGGCTGCGGTAGAGAAAGGCCTTGGATCTGTGACCCCCGGTCAGTTCAGGGCCCGTTTCTCCTTACCGAACCTTCTAAAACAAAGCGTTTCCATTCCCAGCAACTGTTTCTAGGACGGCCTCCACCCCAGCCCTCACCTTGGCACTCAGGTGTGGCGGGGCGGGACGGGCAGGAAAGGTTCTGCCTGAACCCAAACCCAGACAAATCTGGCCACTGGAATAATGCAGGCCTCCAACCCCACTTAACTGTGTGTGACCAGCTCGCTTCTCTGGAGTAAAAGTTGGTCACGTGTGCTGAGGTCCCTGCCTCTCTCTCGAGCCCACACCTGTCTGGGCTCTGGGGGAGGGGCCGGTGTGAGGAGGGGCTCTGTTCTCTCCCCATAACCAGCTTGTTTCCAGCTCTTCTCCTGCTCCCCAACTGGGGATGTGAAGCCAGTCTCTTCCTCAAGAGCTTTCTGGACAAGTGTCCAGAAGGAGGCCATCCTCTGGGAACCCCGGCTCCCAGGAAGGGGGCCTAACCCTGGTGACCAGCCACCCCGAGCTCTCCCAGCTCTGACCCCCAGGCCCAGCACAGATCGCCCCAGATGGTGTGGTCACCATGCAGTGATGGCCCACCCCAGGTGCATCCTGTGTTTCCAAAGCCACCCCACTTCTCCTGAAGCGAAGGCCACAGTGCTGAGAGGCCAAGTGGACCCTGTGGCCTGGGAGCACCTGGCCTTCCCACCCATGTTAAGCTTTCCATTCTGAGTCCCTGCCAAAGCCGGCCTGGCTCTCTTGCCCTCTTGCCTGCCCATCTACCTCATCCTTCTCAGCTCTCCGTTAAAGGGGAAAAACTGGTGGGGACCCCGAAAACAGCTCCTCTCCCAACTCCAGGCGGTACATCCCAGAAGTCTGCCCAGTGAGGCTGACAGCATTCAAGCCGCACCTGGCCAGGGCAAGGCAGTGAGCTCATGGGAAGGATGCAGACTGGAGGAGGAACACGGTCCATATCCACCTGCCTCCTCACACCCCATCCCAGGACCCTTCCGCAGCTATGGAGCTGCTGATGGGCCCATTTTACAGACAAGAAGACCAAGGCCCAGGGGGGCAGCCCAACAGAGCCGAGCCTTGGACCAAATGTCTGGGCTGCCAGCACCGTCCAGCTTGTAGACCGGCCTCCCCCGGGAGTGTCCACCTGGCTCCAGCCTCCTCTCCCTGTCCCCACACTGGGGTGTCCTCTCTTTCTCTCCTTCCACCCGGTGGTCTCAAGATGAACAGAGCCGAGGCCAGCGGCCTCTCCAGCACTGGCCTCCCCGCCTGTGTGCCGGGTCCTCGCCAGGTGAGAGGGGATCTGGGGGAAGGCCCGCCCCATCTGGCCTCAATTTCCTCAGATGCTAAGCGTTAGTCTGAGGATCCCTGTGGTTCCTTCAGCCTGTGCTATTCATGTGCTAACTCCCTTAGTCCTAGCGTGGCCTCTAGATTCTTCTTCACCCAGGGATCCTGCCCACTCCTGGGTCACCCAACAGCGAGGGTGTTTCCCGTATCTTTCCATTTGCCCCTAGACCCAGAGCAGATTCCGGAGCTCCCGCCACGTCGCAGGACTAGGGTGGTCCTGAAACCTCCCTGAAGCCCGCCTTGAGACCCCTGGCGGTTCCACCAGCCCCCATCCCAGCCCTGGTACCACTTCCCGGCGCAGTCCCTCCCGAACAGGTTAAATAGATTCCGGGTGCTATTTGCGCACTCCAGCCCTTCTGAACTACCCAGAGGTGAACCAGTTATTTTGCACAATTGAAGTCTTTCTAAACTCATCCTTTTCTCTGCCCCAGGCACCTTCCAGTCCCAGACTCACTTGGGGTTGGGGTGGGGGGTTGTGTCGCCACCAGAACAGCAGGCCCCAGGTCTCTGAACCCAGGGAGGAGTCCCCCAGGCTGCTGCCCACCAGGCAGGCCAGAGTAACCCCCCAACAGCACTGCAGGAGCGCTGGGGGAGACCACCTCCGGCTCCCCGTTTTGGATGAACTAGGACCCCTAGGTCCAGGACTATTTACCAAACCCTATGAACAAACTGCAATCCCTGACCCCTCCTGGAGTTCCAATCTGGGATGGTCGCCGCACCCCCCCCTCCCTGCCCCGCAAGAGACACACTGACCACTAGGAACAAAACACAGGGGCCCTGCTCAGGGGCCAGACTGAAGCCCGTCCACCTTTGCAGCCTGCTCTACGCTCAGTTATCTCAGTCCTGTTGGACTCTTCTGTGACCCTGTGGACTGTAGCCCGCCAGGCTCCTCCGTCCATGGGATTTTCCCAGGCAAGAATGCTGGAGTGGGTTGCCATGCCCTCCTCCAGGGGATCTTCCCAACCTGAGGGATCAAACCCCAGTCTCCTGCATTGGCAGGTGGGTGTTTTGTTTTGTTTTGTTTTTTATCTCGCTGAGCCGCAGGGCAAAGAAATTCTGGGCCCCAAGGCCCGGAGACTCGCTTCCCAGAGCTGGAACCTGCAGCCTCAGCTGAAGTTCTTGAAGCAGCAGTCCACCCACCAGTTCCCAATTAGTAAGGTGCTTTCCTGGAAATCGCCAAACAACGAAAGGCCTGCAAGTTAGCCCCTTTCTCTGGACCTCAGTTTTGGTCCAGAGCAAGCAGTTCTGACTTGCTTAAAAATCATTTAACCTTGGGACGGGAGAGGAGGCTTCCGTCCCATCTGGACTCCGCACCTGCTTTGTAGTATGCGGATTACTGACGGGCTCACTATGACAAACCAGTTGCCATCACTCCTCCCTGGGTTGGAAGGAGACTCGGCTTTAACAAAACCTAATTCTCCTCTAACTTTCACTGAAACTTCAGCAGGAGAGGAATCACCTCTACTTCGGTGGAAGGTCGACAAGATAAGCGACCACTACCCGCCCACCACCGCAGCTCCCAAAGGGAGTTGAGTTGGGGGCACCTGGGTGAGGGGTTGGTGGGAAAGGAAAAGAACTTTCCCTTCTAAGAGCTCAGGGCTCCGGCGGTCAGGTCACGGGCTCCTGCTCCTGGGAGAAAGGCGCCAGCCAGCTGCATGGCGCAGCTGGAAGGCAGAGGGCTCCGGCGGGGATAGGCCGCTGCTTCCCGTCCTGCGCGATGCTGGGCTCCGAGCCGCCCACTGCGGAGCCGGAGGCCAGGCCCTCCGCACTCCACCGGGGAGGCGGTGTGAAAGGCAGCGTAAGCCCCAGAGACGATGCCAAACATCAGACTCAGGGGCGCCCAGCATACAAAGGTCGGGTTTACCGACTTCAGGAATCGCCTGGCCTGCAACCGCCTCAACGGAGGTGCTCTGTGCCGGAGGGACACCTGTCGCGATGCTGCAGCCACCCTCCCCTGTGGCCGAAGGTGTCTCCCTAGTCCCGGCGCAGCTCTTGGGACTCCGAGGCCTTTAGGTCTCCATGGGGGTTGTGCCCCTCAGGCCCCAGAGCAGAGCGTCTCAGGCAAGGGTCCTAATCCCTCCTGCCAGGCCTCAGCCCCTGTGGCTGGACACAGAGACGCCGGAAAGGCATCGGTTCAGAGTTACGGGGACGCCAAAAGGGCCGCTGTCGTGCTCAGGCCTCCTCCAGCCCGAGAGGCACCCACAGGCCGGTCAGGCAGGGAGGGGCTCGCCCAGTGGGCCACCATGTCTGATCACGGAGAGCCTGCTAGGACCGGAGGATCCTGGTGACCCTGGACCACCAGGGCACCTGCCCCTCCGGGGTGTGTAATTCCAGTCTAGAAAAGATGACTCTGCTCAGGCCCACCTGCCACTTCGAAACGAACCACCTCCCTCTGTCTCTCCTGCCTCATCTGGGTTCACCTCCTTGAGCCAGGTTTCTCCCACCCTGACCTCTGGAATCCCAGCCCTGAGAAAGCAGAGCAGAGAACAAACAACCGGGGAGGTCCCAGTCTGAGGCCCAGGCTCCCCAGGTGCTCGCTCTGCTGGGAGCTGGGCCTGCAGGGCCTCCGGGTGTGTACCCCAGTCTCTCCCAACTTCGATCAGCAAGCACCCTTCAGTTCCCGTGGAGGTACACTGCCCTTCCCCTTCACGCAAAGAGAAGTAAGAAGGAAAGAATAAAAGGGGAGTTAAGGAAACGCAGAAAGGAAAGAGGAAAGCAAAGAGGGCCAGGCTGGACTCGCACACTCGTGCAGCGATTTCTGGTTCATCCCTCTCCAGCTCTGGGCCAGAGGATGGTCTGATCTCTGGGCACCAGGCCCCTGGCCCCTCAACTCCAGAAGGAGCCGAAGTTCCCCGCGGGGACCTCCGCCAGATGCTCCGGCAGCGGCCCGGGAGGCTCAGGCCGCCCCTCCGGGAGAGAGCTCCGGCTCGGGTTTGGGCCTCCTAGCGCTCCCGGCCTCCCACCTGCGGCCTCTCACCTTCGGGAAAGACGGCGCGCATCTTCAGGTAGCTCGTGGTGAGTCGAATGATGGACGCCTTGTCCAGCTGCGAGGTGATGGCCGAGGGCAGAGGGAGCAGCTTGGCCAGCTCGTAAAACTCGCCATTTTCCTTCTCCCTCCTCGTCTTGGCCGCATTCTTAGACTTCTCCTTCATCGCGCCTCGGCTCCGGGCATATTAGACCCGGTGGTGCTCCAGGCCTGCGGAGCCGCGCTCCGGCTGCAGCGGCGGCGATGGGGAAGGGGGCGCGGGATACCTGGCGATGGGGGTCGGGGCGCCGGCCGCGCGAGCAGGTGCGCGGGGCAGACCCGGGGGACACCGGGGCGCCTCTCTGCAGTCGCGCGGGCCGGGAGGTCGGCGCAGCCCGGCGGCGCCGCCCCGCGCTCCGCCCGCCCGCCGCCGCCCCGGGGCGCAGCCTCCTCCGAGCTGAACTGTCCGGCGGTGAACTGCAGCCCCGGCGCCCCGCTCGCTTCGGCCGCACTCTGCCTTCCTTCCCTCTCGTCTCCCCGGGCCGCGGGCTTTCCTTCCAGGGCTGGAGAGTGGCCGGCGAGGAAGCGGCGGTGCTGTTCTCAGTCCTTGACCGAGTGTTCGTACCCGCTGCCGCGAGGCCCCTCCGGACTGGAGGGCGGCACGGGCGGCGGCGGCCGCGGAGCCATGGGGCGGAGGGGGAGCGGAGGCGGCTGGGCCCGGCCCGGGAGCGCTCGCCTGCCCTCCCTGGCGGTGCCCTGTGCCCGCAGCTGCGGCACCCGGAGCCCGCGATCTGCCGCCAGGCGCAGAAGTTCCGCGGTCCACGTGCGGCCGAGACGCGTTTGTTTATGGCGGACCCGCCTTCGGGCGGAGCGCTCGGGAGCCTCGGCCCGAGGAAGTGGCGGGGGGGGGGGGGGGGGAAGGGGGGGGGGGGGGGGGCCCGCGGCGGGGGCGGGGGCGGCCAACCTCGCCTCCAGACCCCGCCGCGGCCCCGGAGTCACAGGCACGCCTCCGCCTCCAGGGACTCTCCCGGGAGAGACCCGCGCGCTCCGGGCCTCGGGGAAGTGGCGGTGAGTGCCCGGGGCGCGCGGCGGGGATGGGCTCGGGCGAGCGGGTCGCGGGACCTGGGCGCCGGGGCGGGGGGTGGGGGGCGCTGGAGGACGAAGGAGGGGGAAGGGGTGCCGGGACCTACTCGGCGGTTCCCGGGCGGCTACTGGGCGGCGCGGCCCGAGTGCCCCGCGGTGGAGGATTCCTGGCTTCTCCGCAGTCCGCATGGAGAGCCGAAAGTGTGGCGGGGAGGCCAGAGGTGGAAGGAAAGCGCCCTCCCGGCCCCCGCCCCCCCATCTCAGGAAACGGCGCGAAGGAGGCTCGGAAGTGACCCTTCTGCCCTTTCTCTCCTCGAAACGCGAGAGCCAAAGATTAGCACCTGCCCTGGAGGGGTCGGAGGCCGCCGGGACGCGCGGATCGCACGGAGAGAGGGGCCGGTGGCTGGGGCGGGGGGGGGGGGGGGGGCTGCCCCCCCCCTGGGGGCCTTGCCCTGGGCGGCAGAGAGAACGGGGTTCACCGGTACCCGCTCCCGAAGCCCGATCCAGGGCAGCAGGAGTTTCAGGGAAGCGCGGCTGGAGCGGGTGCTGCCGGGGCAACGGGCACCGAGGGAGGCGCATCGCACGGGCGTTGCTGGGGCCGAGGTGATGTGGACAGGAGGCAGGCGGAGTAGGGAGGCGCCGTTGGAGACGCTGCTGGCCGCGGGGCGTAGGACTCCTGGGCGCTTTCCCTCAGGGCCAGCCTGGACCTCCTCTCGTATCCCCTCCCATCCCAACCCGCTGCCTGAAACCCCGGGGATCCTCCTAAGTACCCCGGTCGCGAAGGTCGCACACACCCCCATCCCTTCCAGAAGCCCGAACCTTCTGGACGCGGTGTGGACACAGGCACTGGGAGGACTCTTCCGGGCGCGCGGGGTCAGAGGGCAGCCGCGGTGGCGCAAGGCAACGGATCTTCGGGTCCCTCGGCCGCGTGCTGAGGCTGTGGGCTTGGGGCTGTAAGGGGACCTCGGATCTAGAGGTCAGCTCTGGAGGAGAGACTCCGGAGCCGCGGGGCCACGCTCTAGGATCTCCGTCCGTGGTGGCTTCTCTCCCCTGGCCCGGGAGGAGCCTGCTACTCACTGTCCACTGGCGTACAGTGACCTGGAACTCGCCTCCCTCCCCGGCGTCTGGAGGGCAGGGCCTTCGGCCACTTCGTTGGCTGCAGGCGCCCCTGACCTTTTCCAGGGACCCCTTTGAAGGTCATAAGTTCGATGGCGTCGGAGGCGCCGTAGCTCCCTCGGTGGGCGGGACAGGGTGCGCAGACCCCGTCTTGGGCCCCGCCTGCCCCATCGTCCCGCGGAACCCACAGCCGTGGTCTTACTCGAAACCATCGAGCCAAGAGAGCTTCGGAGTTGGTGTCCCCCTACCAAGCAAATGCCGGCGCAAGAAGGAGCTAGCCCTTTTCCTTGGGGTCTCGGATCCAGGAGCGTTTTCCTGTTCCCAGCCGTGCGCGCAAAGGGTCGGGCCGGCACGCGAGCGGCGCGGCTAGGCAGTGCCCAAACGCGGGGCGCCACCCGGCCCGCTTCTGGGCGGGGAATCCCGCACCCGGCTGCGCGGACAGCGGTGGTCTCCAGGAAGGGACGGACTGCACGAGGGGCCCTGCCGCCCGCACAGGCTGACCCCCGAGTGCGCTCAGGCACCTTCCCGGCTTCAGGGAGGGATTTAAGGCTTCTCATCACCCCCACGATTTCCGATCCTCAATTATGGACCCGGGAGAATTCCTCCCGAGCTTGAAAGGGATTACCCGGATCGCAGAAACATGGCTAAGTGGAAGTGGGAGAAAGTCGACAAGTTAACGGGAAAGAAACGTCCCTGAAACCAAAGTTAACATATTTTACCGGAAATGGGACTCGAGATGTCGATACCCGGTCTGCACAGTGGGCGCCGGTGAGACAGGTTCGCATCGTGTGGTGTGAGACGTAGCATACCCGGGCGTTTGAAGATTCACACATGCGGGGTTGTGAGGTCCTGTCTGGGACTACAGTCTGCCCCAGCAAAAGTCCAAGCGGGCATTGTATCACCCCCACCCCACCCGCAATATATTCATTCAACACAGACACACACACACACACCGCGCGGTGACCGGCCTGGAGTCCCACACAGCAGCCCCGAAATAACTGAAAGTACTTGGGCTCGACCTCGGGGTTCCCCAAGGGAGGAAGCCTAGAGCTGTTTGCGTGGGATGGCGAAGGAGGGACCCCTGAGCCTAGATGAGGTGGTCTCGAGGCACTCCCCACCGAAGGGAAAAACCCGGGGCCCAGGGGACACTTGGGGCACCAACAGGGTAGACACTCTCTGTTAACTGGGAAAAGCACTAACTCCGCGCTAACTGCAGTGCCAGCCAGCGGCCGCCGGTGGGGACACCCCCGTGCGTATTCCTTGCTCCGCGGCTCCTGGGGGGCAGGGAGTCCCTCCTAGTCTATATTTTGGGAGCCGAGTGCGTCGCCCAGAGCACAGAGACAGGCTCGCAGCAGGCAACGAAAGACCCCACCGTAGCGGGCATCACCCAGAAACAGCCCTCCTGGCTCGGAAGGAGTGGGCAGAGTCTGGAATGCGTGGAGGCTGGGGGCAGGTGGGACACCTCGACTCCAAGAAGCTTCTGCCGCAATTGCGGGGGGCCTGCTTGTGGGGCGCCACCAGATCCCGCTCGTCCTGCTTCCAGAGCTTAGGCGCAGTCCGAGGCGCACTAGCACGCCTCTGCATCCACATCCCCCCCGCCCCCCACACACCTCTTAGAAATTTTCCATTAGGAAACTGATCTGGAAGAAATTGAGGCCCGGAGAGGAAGGGGGAGGGCCCCGCCGACCCACATCTGCTTGAATTTTCCGCTTCAGATGCTCCGCAACTGTTTCTCCTCCAGGCCGCGCCCGGCCCCTACCTGCGGCCCATCCCCCGCAGAACCCGACTTTCGCGTGAGATCAAGGCGGAAACGCGCAGACGTTCCACCAGGGATGGGCTGCTGTGCGGGCAGAAGGGGATCAAAGACTTTGTCCTTAAGGAGCTGGGGAGGAGAGGACTTCTCGCAGGCCTCGCACCCGATTTGAAGGAGGGAGTTGAAATCTCTGAAGCGGTGTTTAGGGAGAACGCCAGCCGCCCAACAAGCCTAGCCAGCAGAAAACCCGGGACGACGGAGGTGTGAACCTCTTCGGTTTATAAAGCCTTTGTCTGTCTACACAGGCGATTAGCACGATGCTGTTAGTCCAGAAAATCCAGCTCGGGTTCATCCTCACATATATAACTATTTGGTGGCTGCCAGGTGCTTTTGGTCTGAGCTATCCAAAAAAAGTACTTCGATTTTTCACTCCTTTCCCAGTGGAAGACCAATGGAGATGTCACCAACTTTTCCTGGGCTCATTACTCCTCCCCAGAGGATCGGACAACCATTGCAATGTTACTCCCCGTCGTATAAAAGTAATAACAGGTATCCAGAGCAATTTCCTAATGTTATCCATTCTTCCAGAAGTCCAGACAGTAACTCTCTCTGTTCACTCATTCCCAAGTAGTGAAAGGAGAGAAGTTTCTTTTTGTTTTGTTTTGCTTTTAATACGTTATTTCACTGGTAGCTACCCCGTAGGAGAAATTGTTTGCTTTGGGGTTGCTCGGCTTCTTTCTGATTATCTGATTACAGCGCTGTAACTAGGACAGATCCGCCCTCCTGCACTGGGTCCTGGGGTCCCTTGGTGATTGAGAGTTTGGTCCTCGGCAGGGTGTCCCAAATGGCTCTCCTCAGTGGGAGGGGGGAGAGAAGGGGGCACCACCCAGCAGGGGATTATTCTCATCTCCTAGTCGCCTTTCCCTGCCTGCTCAAGGCTGACACTGCCTGCTGAAATTCCGAAAAGAGCACGGTCCTTCTTGGACTTGGTTCTGGGATTGCGTGCTAGAGGGGATCACCTATCCAAGGCAAAGAGTAGCTGCTGCCTGCTTCTCTCCCTCCCTCAAGGCGAAGGCATTTAGGGATCAAAATCAGTGCCACTGGTAATTACAGTGATTAGCACAGTCCCCAGCGAGGGCCATAGAGAGCCACTGAAGCCGCCGTCAGGTTTGGAGACACGGCCATACGCTTCTAATTTTACCTGGGGGGGGGGGTGGGATGGTGAGGGGGCAGCCTTTGCCTCTGCATTGATTCCCTGTCTCCCAGACCTAGCCCCGAATTCTCCCCCGTCTCTGAGAAGGTGCCCAGTGCTTGGGCACCGTCGCGGTGCACACAGACCTCCAGTGTCCTGGGGAGAGCGCGAGGGTCCTGCTGAGCGCCGCGTGTGCTCCTCCAAGAATCCCGGCCGAAGGAGAGGGGCTCTGGGTGTCCGGCCCTGGCTTCCTGCCACCCTTCCACGGCCCAGCGGCAGGAAGCCGCCGAAACACTCCCAACGTACTCTCGCCCCGGCTTAACAGAAACGTCTCCTCAAAACCCTGGTTTGGGGAGAGGCGGCCCATCGACTCCTGGGCAAAACCTCGGTTTCGCCTCCAGCGAGCCCGCGATCGCGTCTGGAAACCCTTTTGCTGGAGGAGTCTCACCAGTCCGGTGTAAGCTGAAATTGCTCAGTGTTATACCAGTTACAGACCGCCTTGAAACCCGAATTAGTTCATTAACGACGGTTCTGAAACCTCCTTTCAAAAACATCAACCAAAACTTTTCCTTAAAAAAACAAACCCGAATCTCACCACCAGAGATAGTTTTTGCACATCAAAGAAAGCACATTTTCCCCTAGCGCTTAGTAATAGTAACCGCCAACTTTTAACGTAAGCCTGACTATAATCTAGGGCTCTTAAAATACTTTGAGGACACAAAGTCGTTTTATTAATATTTAATTAACATAAGGGACTATTTGCACAGCGAAGCAAACATGGAGGGAAACCGCCGTGGTCTAAACAAATCTGTAGGAAGAGGTACGCTCATTCATTCACAGTTTAGTAAAGTTACACAAGGCCAGCGGGCAGGCGGGCAGACAGAACCCGCTCTCTCCAGCCTGGCCTGGGCGCGAGCGGCGGCCCCAACCCGGGGCGTGATCGTCTTCCTGCTTCGCGCAGATTTTTATTTTTTTTTCTTTCGTTTTAAGGGCTAGCATGGAACGCGGGTTTCCTGGGAGGTGTGTGTGTCCGGGAACACACTCTTCCATCCCAGGAGGGGAAGGTGACGACGCCCAAAGCAGAGAGCCATCCCGCGTCTGAGGTTTAAGACGCTAAAGCCAGACTTCAGAAAGGCTGGCGGGGTTGGCACTCGGTAGGGGACTGCACCCCATCTCTCAGGGCACAGGCGGTGGCGGGGGCCCCCTGGCCGGCCTTCTCTTTCCTGGGAGGAAATCTAGTTTTGGAAGTTGCTGTTCCCATTCAGAGTCACGGGCCGAGCTTCAGGCATGCCCATCGCCAGAGGTCATCTGAATTCCGCAGAAGGGACTCGGGACTCCTACTCTGGGTGCTGGCCCAGAAAGAGATCCTCGCGGCCGGACTTTGCGGTGGGGCTCCCGCTCTTGGCTGGCTCAGAGCCTCGAGACTCCCCGCGTGGTTAGAAACTCGGGCCTGGGCAAGTTGGCGGAAGGGGGCGCAATGCTCACGGCTGCAGGAGAGGCTCAGTCAACGCGGAGGGTACAGGGCTCTGGGGACACTGGCAGACCCGCGCTCACGGGGAGGTGGTGTCAGCACACTTGGGCAGGGGGCTGGGGACGCAGTGCACCAGGAAGGAAGCCCTGGAGCAAGCGCGCGCGCTGCGCTCACCGCGGGGGCGCAGGGTACAACCCGGCAGGGCCCGCGTTTGCAAGGAGGGAAGCCTGCGCGGAGCTGGAGCGCGTGAGGCTATGCGCGCTGGAAGGCGTGCTAGACGCTCACGAGCGTGCGTGAGGGGTGCGGGTGCCTGCCTTTCATCCTCCCGGTCCTCGCTTTGCTCTCTCCCCAGCTACTTTCGTCGTGGAAAGGAGGGGCCTGGGGTCCGCGAGAGGTCTGGGAAGAGGGTGAGAGCGGCGCGTGTTGATGGATGGAAGTCTGGTGGAAACGGAGAGGCCGGTACTTCTATCTCGGCTTGGCCAAAAATCTCTGAGCCGTCCCCCGCTCGCGTGCTCGTCCACAGCCCGGGTCCAGAGTTGGGTTCTCTGGCTGGCGGTTCCGCCTTCTGGGAGGGAGATCCGGCGTGGTACCCTGATTGAGGAGGGAGGTGCAACTCCCCTACGCAGTCCCTCGCCCCCTCTTAACTGCCCCAAGACAGAATTCCTTTTAGTTGCCAGAACAAATACCCAGGAGGAGGAGCACGTTTTCGCATAAATGGGGACTTTTTCATATAACACTTTTTCTCAGTTCAAGAGTATTTTCCCTGGCAAAAGTATCGGTTAGCTGATAAACTACAGGGTGAATTCAAACTGTGCGGTTTAGGACTATTTTTGGCCCCAACTCCAGCACCGTCTTCATTTTTTAGAGGGCAGAAACCAAAAAAAATCTTGGTAACAGCGCCAAAGTTCTTTTCGACCAACGGGTGCAGACAAAGACATTATTTAATCTGACTACAGAATTCTCAGTTTTTATCTCCTGGAAGCTTTTGAACCAGGTGAGCCCTCAGGCGCCCTGCGGATTTTCAAGTTCAAGGACACTTTGTTGTCTCTTTCCCGCTCACGGCAGGGGCGACCAGGGTGTGAGTGTACGTAGTGTCTTCGTGGAGTTGTGCAAATGCTACCCGGCTCCAAAGATCAAAGCTAATCACACTTTTCTTCCAGTGGTGTGAGATTTAGTTTCAATCTTGCATTTCAATCTGGAGAGTTCCCATCGATTGCTAAACCATGAGGAGCGAGAAGAGTTTATTGCGAAACCTAACTTTTGAATAAATACAAGCAGGCATGGGGAGAGAAATGCGTGGTGGTGAACGCCTTCGTTGGAGCATGGTCTGGCGACCTGGCGAGACAACAGGCTCCAGGTTCCACGTCTTTCGGGGGCTCTCAGCCCGGGCCAAGACCAAAAGTGATAGCCGAAAACACTTGTTGAACGCCTTCATATAGGAGCACTGCAAAGCTCCTATATGGATCTGCTTTACTTCCTGGAGAGTTGAGGACCAGGGAGGGGAAAAACCCAGCGCCATGACTCCCGGTGCACAAATAATTTTAGTGTTTATTGATGTCTACTTAAAGTAATTGACCAGAAAATACCTCCCTGTATAAGCCACATAAAGATTGCTCCATTGAAAGCTAATTGACCTATTTATGTTTCAGTTTAGCTTGATGTCTACACCGTTCTTTTTGCAGAAGCTGTCAACTCTGACAAAGGCAAGTGGAAGCCAGGGAAGCTGTACCTGCAGAAAGGGCTGGAATTCCCAGGCCAGCCCCACTCCACTGTCCTTTGTCTGTACTTGGACCTTGGACCTTTCTTACTTAGTCGTCTGAGATCCAGCAGTTACCTGAATTTTCCTAAGTAAAACCCAGAAAGGGAAATTCATGCTTATTAACATGCACAAACATTTAAATTTCTGAGTGGCCTGGATCGAGTCAAGAGGAAAGGATTCTTCCTGCCATGGCCACAGCAGATCCTGTGGAAACTGACAACTTTCAGTGGTTGATACAAGGGCAATAATTTAGAGACACTGAGAAAATCCCTTGCTAGAAAAAAAGAGAAAAATGCTCCAAGTAAAAGTCAGGAAATTTATTTTTGTACAAAAATCCTTTGAACCTTGTTTGACAGTAAACGTATTTTGTTAGTTATGTGGGTGGATCTGAATTTCTCCGGGACCCTTTGCACGTGTGAATCTGAGATTCATTCTCAGCAAAGATGAGTAATGGATCTTTGAGGAATCTATGCTTTAAAGTTGATGTTCCGTGTTGGTCATGGAAGCAGCTTCACTTTCAATACTTTATGAGGTTGGCTGTCAAGGGAACCTTGGGTAAAATTTCTCAGGAGTGTCTCTGAAAACATTATTCATAATTAAAAAGTGATGCATAGAGATCACCAGAAAAATTATGGCAAGTTATGTTCAAACATGTTTTTCGACCATGTGGAATAAATAAAATCATTAAGGTCTGGTTGGGTAAGACTGCCTCCCCGCCTTCCTTTGACCGTGCCAGGAGAATCTGATAGAGCTTCATGGATGTGAGAGCAACCTGCAGAGTATGAGCCGAAGGGGACCTCCGTTTTCTCTAGATATTTCCTGTATTGAAAATACAAATTATAATTCCATTATCATTTTAAAGACTCCTGCAAAGTGTTGCCCAAGAGATGTGTAAAGTAGCACTAAAGGGGGCATCTTTAATACCCGTAGGGTTTGGGCTTTTTTTTTTTTTTCAAAGGGGAAATAAAGATGGTGAAAAATTTCATGTGATAGAGTCTGAAAGATTGAATGAACACATTGGAACATAGACCTACAGTCAAATAATGTCCCACAGGTTGGTATCTTAGTGGTGAAATTCTCGAGACAGACTCTGTTGCTACCAAACTTGGCTCTGCAGGAAAAAGCAGTTCATTGAGGTCCCAAGGTTTGTAGAGCAGGGCTTGTCAAGGCTGTGTAGCAGCCTACACTGGCTAATGTAACTTCCGAAGGCATAGGATTTACAGTCTGACTTATCTTGGGCTCTAGTGGGCTGTGACAGTATGTCAGTTGCTAATATTTATATGGAAAATCAGCATTTACTAGGACAGTAGACTTATGAAATAATCCAGACAGAAGCCCTTGCACTCACTAAAAACTGCTCCTACTGAACTACTCCCTAAAAGAATAGGTGCAGTTTCCAAGCCCATTCATGGTCACCCAGATGCACCATGGCATACTTTATTAGGTCATTTTTGACCTCTCTGTAGTCAGCTAAACCAGCAGCCTGTGTGATGAGTCACCTGGCGTGTAAAGGTGGCTACAACAGACAGGTTGGGTGCATATTCCAGGTGCTGGTTATTCATATGTACTCTAGAGCTGGCCTCACTTAGAAGTAGCTCGTACATTACGTTTCAGAGGAATGTAGTTCTTTGAATTGGGGAGTTCTCCCTCCTGCTTGCAAACAAGCTGTTACTCATTCAGGAGACATTACTGAGGGGTCACAGTGTGCCAGGCACCTAGCCACGCATTTTCTTGATAAGAGTCCCTGCCGTGGAGTCAGTCCATCCTGCCTGCCTGTGAGAATCTGGCCTGCTAATGTGTATCAGGGGCCTTAGAAATGTTCACAGCTTTTGAGCTAGTAATTCTGTTTCCCATCATTTATCATATGGAAATGATTACAAATATGGCAAAAGCCTTTTTTTTTTTAAAGTTTTTCTTTAATAGAGTTCTTGCATAATGGTTAAGAATATAATGGTTAATGACACCAATGCAAGCTTTGGTGTCACATCTAGTTTGGTTTCTCTCTAAGCCTTGGTTTTGTGATCTGTACAATGGGGATAATGGCTACCTCTTAAGAGAGTTGTGATTTTTAACTAAAATCAGGTACCATATAATTCAAACCAGTCAACCCTAAAGGAAAAAGAAAGTGAATAGGTAGTCATGTCTCACTCTTTGCGACCCCGTGGACTGTAGCCTGTAGCCTGCCAGGCTCCTCTGCCCATGGGATTCTCCAGGCAAGTATACTGGAGTGGGTTTCCATTTCCTTCTCTGGGGAGACCTCCCAACCCAGGGTTTGAACCTAGCTCTCCTGCATTACAGGCAGATTCTTTTCCATCTAAGCCACCAGGGAAGCCCATCTCAACCTTGAATTGGAAGGACTGATGCTGAAGCTGACACTCCAGTGCTTTGGCCACCTGATGGGAAAAGCCAACTCATTGGAAAAGACACTGATGCTGGGAAAGATTGAAGGCAAAAGGAGAAGGGGGTGACAGAGGATGAGATGGTTAGTTAGCATCACCAACTCCATGGACATGAATTTGAGCAAAGTCTGAGAGAGAGTGGAAGACAGAGGAGACTGGGGTGCTGCAGTCCTTGGGGTTGCAAAGAACTGGACGTGACTTGGCAACTGGACAACAGCAAAACCATATGACTCACCCATCTGAAGTGTACCATTCAATGGTTTTTAGTATATACCCACACATATGTGCAATCATCCTCACAAGTCAGTTTTAGAACATTTTTATCACCTCCAAAAGAAACCCCACTAGCTGTTAACTCCAAATCCTCCCACCCCTACCAGTAGCCCAAAGCAACCACTAACCTACTTTCTGTCTCTGCATTTCCCTATTCTAGACTTCTACATGAATAGAATTGTATAGTATGTGGTCTTACATGTCTGGCTTCTTCCACTTAGCGTGATGTTTTCATTCATCTATGTTGTAGCATGTATCAGGACTTCATTCCTTTTTTATGGCCAAATAATATTCCATTGTATGGACATACCAAATTTCCTTTAAAAAATATTTTATTTATTTGACCGTTCCAGGTCTTATTTTCAGCACTTGGAATCTTCAGTCTTTGTTGCAGCATGTGGGATCTGGAGTTGTGGCATGCAGACTCTGTTAGTTGCAGCATCCAAACTCTTAGTTGCATCACATGGGCTCTAGCTCCCTGAACGGGGATCAAACTCAGGCCCTATGCATGGGAGCATGGATTCTTAGCCATTGGACTGCCTGAGAAGTCCACCTTTTCTTTATCTGTTTTTGTTGATGATCATGTGTTTTGTTTCCACCTTTTGGCTATGATGAATAATGTCCCTCCAACTTTTATTTTGTTCCTGTAACAATTTTGAAAGTGAAAGTTGCTCAGTCATGTTGTAACTCTTTGTGACCCCATGGACTATAGAGTCCATGGAATTCTCCAGGTCAGAATACTGGAGTGGGTAGCTTTCCCTTCACCAGGGGATCTTCCCAACCCATGGATTGAACCCAGGCTTCCTGCATTGCAGGAGGATTCTTTACCAGCTGAGCCACCAGGGAAGCCCAAGAATGCTGGAGTGGGGAGCCTATCCCTTCTCCAGTGGATCTTCTTGACCCAGAAATTGAACCAGGGCCTTCTGCATCGCAGGTGAATTCTTTACCAACTGAGCTGTGAGGGAAGCAATATTTTGTAAATTTTATAGCAAGGAGAATCTGGCCTGGGTAACTAGTACATCTGAGTTTGGTTTTAAGGTAAAGGCCAGACTATAGATTTCATCCTTGACTTGGCCAGTTAGATCAGTACACATTCAAATTGTTCCAAGCCACATTTATAGGTTTCATCTGTACCCTTATGTCCAGCAGACTAGTTTATAATTAGTGCTCTTGGTCACCAGAAAGATAAGACTATAAGCTCATCTCTGTTCTTGCCTGGGAAATCCCATGGTCAGGCTACAGTCCGTGGGACTGCAAAAGAATTGGACATGACTGAGTTGCTGAACAACAACTAGTCAGAAAACAGCCCTGTGGTTGGTAGCACTGATTGTGGTGACTTAACAGAGGTCCTGAGATTTGACTTTTGGCATTTTCCCTTTAGAAATTATATCTCCTGGGTGTTGGGAATGTTCTGTATCTTGATCTGGCTGATGGTTACATGAGATTCATGTGAAAAATTCATCAAGCTGCATACTTAAAGCTTACATATAATATTTAGCTATATAAAAATTATTCTCTGATTAAAGAAAAAGAGAAATTATAACCAGGCCGAAATTATAATCAGATCCCCCTTTTAACTCAGCCATCCCAACTACTTCTGCCTCTCTGGCTGTATCTAAATGACCACAGAGACAGGCCACACAGCTGGTAAGGGCCAGAGCTGGAGTTTAGTCCAGCTCTGACTCACTTGGTGTGGAGTGTCACTTTCACTGGGAACTCTTCCAGTGCCTAGGATCTACCTGAACCATGTAGCAAATGAGTACTGGGGCTGGTCTAGGGGCTCAGGTCTCCTGGACCTGGGGTGCATGCTCTGTCCGTCCCGTGCACCTCTTTAGCCCTAGCTCCCAGCATGGTACTGGTCGTGTAGTAGATGGCCAGTAAATATTTGTTGAGTCAGTGTTACCAGAGCAGAGCTATTGCCAAAGGCCAAGCAGCCTGCCCACTTGGCAGTTGCTGGAAAAACCAAGGCAGGAAACTCAATTCTTATTTTTTCCCCATGGCAACACCAATGGCTGTTGGTCTGTCACAAGCGCACGGAAAGTTCCCACTGGAGATATCAGAACTCTCTGGCAGGACCCGTAGGTGTTAATTTTAGCTTTCAGTGACTGATGCCCTTGTATAATTTAATGGGTCAGGAGGAGCATGAGCGAAAGCCAAGATTACTCACTCGGAGAGCTTTTCCTTTCCTGTCGAGTACTTGCTGAGTTATTCAGTCTGTAAAAGACTTGCCACTTATTCATTTATTTGGAGAGAGTTTCCGGTCTTTTGAGTCTAGCCTGATAGCTATAAATGATTCCTTAAATCTATTAGCAGTCTATCCTATCAATCAGGTTTTCCCTGAGTGTATAGATTAAACGTGAGTTCAACTCACAGCGTCACATGCTAAAAAGGCTATAGATATAATTGTAAAGTAAAATGCCCGCATGTCCCTACGTACTCTGAGTTGAAAGATACATAGGTTGAATGTCAATTACTTGGAACGAGGAAGTGAATATCTGCAGGGGTTTCCGTGTCTGCCCCATTTTACTACTTGAGTCCTGGTATGGAAATGAGGACTTTCGTATTGAGGAGAGAGGCTTGTGCTTCTGGAGAAATAATATCTCAGCTGCCACTGGCAGCTGCCCTGGGGTCACGGGGGGTAGGACTCTCTAGCTGAGCACAGATTCAGGCATTTGACTTTGTGCACGGTCTACTCCCACACTGTATGTAACCCATCACACTGGGCCTCAGGTGCATCAGCTGATGAAAGAGCTTTCTGAGCTTTTGCCTGGTGGTGGTCCCTGCTGGTCCACAGAACAGCTTCAGCAGACTGCGTTCTTTGCTTGTTCAGTGGGCTTTGTCGAATTCTTTGACTAGTTAATTGCATCCCTCCCTAATCAGTTTTGGAAAGTCAGTAGAAAATGGAGGAAGAGGATCACAGACTTCATGAATGCAATGTAATAGAAATAGAAAGGAATCATCAGATGCTGTGAAAGTGTGGGCTTTAGATTCAACCAGATCCTCCAAGAAATCAAACTGCTCAACTGGGGACCCAATTGTGAAGGAAAAGAGGACATGGATGAGGTGCTGAAATACAACAGTATAAATACATCTGAGGTAAGCAAACAGGTTAATGGGGAAATCTCTCTCTCTGTAAAAGTATTTAACTATACTGTCTATAAAAGAAGGCAGGATAGAATTGGGATATGTCATATTGTAAACCTCTGATGAAATTATGGATTTCATCAAAGGTCACCTCATCATCTATCGCTAATAGAAGACATTGTCTTTGGTTTCCATTAGTTTTACTGACTTGCCTAGAAATACTTTTTTTTGCTGTAGTTATTTATTGTGCTTGACTCTGTGGTTTGATGTCTCTTGTCATTTTAGAAAATTCTCAGTGGTCTCTCTTCAAATACCACTTCTCTTTACCGCCCCCGCCCCCACCACCATCTTGTCCCTGCTGCAGGTATCCGTGTGCTAGATCTTCACAGTGAGCTCCACACGTTTCCTACGCACGGCTTTGCATTGTTTGTGCTTGCGATTTGGTCCAGTGTTCAGACTAAATCTGATTTCCCTTTCTCTCAGGGTATAGACCTGAGGTCTCGGTTGGAAGCTTTTATCAATCCTGAGCCTCAGAAAGCCTCAATGGCAGGCCTGGGATTCCAATTTTTTCCATCTCTAGCAGCCTGGCTTGCATTAGTTTCCTAGCATTGCTGTAACAAATTACCACAAACTTGGTGGCTTAAAAACAATAGAAATTTATTCCCCTGCAGTTTTGGAGATCAGGAATCAAGGCGTCATGAGGGTCATGCTCCCTCCGAAAGCTCTCAGGAAGAATCCTCTCATGCCTCTCCCGTCTTCTGGCGGCCCCAAGCATTCCTGGATTTGCGGCTGCAGCTCTCTGATCTCTGGCTCCATTGTCACAGGGTCTCTTTCTGTGTGTTTCTGTGTCCTCCTCTCTTCCTATAAGGAGGCCAGTCGTGGAATTTAGGGCCCACTCTGAATCAGAAATGGGCTTCCCTAGTGGCTCAGGAAGTAGAGAATCTGCCTGCAATGCCGGAGACATGGGTTTGATCCCTGGGTCTGGAAGATCCCCTGGAGAAGGGAAATGGCTACCCACTCCAGTATTCTTGCCTGGGGAGTCCCATGGACAGAGGAGCCTGGTGGTCTATAGTCTGTGGGGTCACAAAGAGTCGGACACAACTGAGCTACTAATGCTAACACTGAATCAGGATAATTTCATCTCAAGATAGCCTAACTACTTACATGTCCAGGTGAGGTCCCTCACTGAAGTTCTCGGAATTTGGGTGTACACTGCTTACTGCTCTGATTCTGCTGCCCACATAGATCTCTTTTTTTCCCCCGTTCATTTGTTTTCTAGCTATCATGTTAGAGGCCATGTCATGTTAGAATGCTAGGGAAAACAAGTCTGTAACATGATGTTAGAGGACAGTGTCAATGATAAGACAAAAATTGAACATAGAACAAAAACAGAAAGCAAAGCAAACAAACAAACGAAAAGAAGAGATCTTGGCCAGATCAGAGAATGGGTCAGATTGAAAGTTCTAAGCTGTTTGGAAGGACATGTGGGCAGCTGGGCTTCCGTGTGGGGTGACTGAGAAGCTATCCAGTTTTTTCTCAGGGGGCCCCAGCTTTGAGCATCTATAATAGTTTTTTGTGTGTGTGCATTAGTGGCTCAGTTGTGTTTGACTCTGTGACCCCATAGACTGTAGCCCACCAAGCTCCCCTGTCCGTGGGATTCTCCAGGCAAGAATACTGGACTGGGTTGCCATTTCCTCCTCCAGGGGATCTTCCCAACCCAGGGATTGAACCCAGGTCTCCCATATTGTGGGCAGATTCTTTACCAGCTGAGCCACAAGGGAAGCCCAAGAATACTAGAGTGGGTAGCCTAACCCTTCTCCTGGGGATCTTCCCAACTCAGGAATCAAACCGAGTCTCCTGCATTGCAGGTGGATTCTTAACCACCTGAGCTACCTACCAGGGAAGGCCCATAATTGTTCTAACTGGGGCCACTTAGATCCTTTTTTGATCAAATCCTCCCATTTCTTACTTGGTGAAAATACACCTCATTCCAGTGTTCTGGGAACTTAAGTGGGAGAGATGACTGTTCAACATATAGATATTCACTTAATTCTTCTATTTTCCATTTAGGTTTCTGCTCCTACTTTCTGCTCTGCCTGCTTTGCCTGAGTTTGGGGACTCCACAAATGGAAGATTTGGAGACAAAAGTATTTAGAAAAGAAGTATACTTGAAAAAGATCTGTTAAAAATCTTCACGGGCTAGAAGGATTAGATCATCATCAAAAAAAAAAAAAAGAATGCATGTATCTAAAGGTAAACAAGTTCTCAAAATTACCAAGGTTACTGAGATTACAGTTGGTCTGTGCATAGCACAAAAATAGCAAATTTATCACATGATTGGCATATCCACAAAGGTCCTGACAAATCTCCAAGCAGCAGGATTGCAGAAGTCTGGGAGAAAGTTGCTTTTGCTAGGTAGCTGGTAACTTACAGGAAAGGCTGAAGATTTCTTTTATTTTCCTGATCCTGTTTTGTTTGTTCGTCTCAGGTACAATGTGTTTTTTCCTTTCTGACTATAAGATGAGGTGTGTATGATTACCCAAAGTGAGATGCCATTTCGCTTCTACAGTTCCACCTGGTGGTCAGATTTCTGGTCCTGGGTACATATTTAACCACGTGAGTTTGTTTTACTAATTTTTTAAATTCAGTATTTATTCATTTGGTGTTTCATTTAGTTCAGTTGCGTCTGACTTTGCGACCCCATGGACTGCAGCATGCCCGGCTTCCCTGTCCATCACCAACTCCTAGAGCTTGCTCAAACTTATGTCCATCAAGTCGGTGATGCCATCCAACCATCTCATCCTCTGTTGTCCCCTTCTCCTCCCACCTTCAATCTTTCCCAGCATCAGGGTCTTTTCAAATGAGTCAGTTCTTCGCATCAGGTGGCCAAAGTATTGGAGCTTCAACTTCAGCATCAGTCCTTCCAATGAATATTCAGGACTTATTTCCTTCAGGATGGGCTGGTTGCATCTCCTTGCAGTCCAAGGGACTCTCCAAGAGTCTTTTCCAACACCACAGTTCAAAAGCATCAATTCTTCGGCACTCAATTTTCTTTATAGTCAGGCTGTTACATCCATGATCACTGAGAAACCATAGCTTTGACTAGACCAACCTCTATCAGCAAAGTAATGCCTCTGCTTTTTAATATGCTGTCTGGGTTGGTTTAGTTTTATTTAATTAGTAATTTTATCTACATAGGTATAAAAGAGGTGAATGATAATAATAATAATACACTCCTCATGTATGGTTAAAAAAGCTAGTCATATGATACTAAGACCCAAGAGTTAACTTTGCCTGTAAATTTCCTACTCATACATGTCTAAGAGTTTATTATTATCAGTTCATCTACTGAGAATAGGAATGAAGAACCAGCCATCTATCTCTACTTCGTTTTGCCTGCAATGCCTGTATCTGTAAGGACATCTCTGTCTCAGATTTGTCAGTGCCTTATCTGCTTGTGATTCTGTGAAGTGACGGGGATCAGCTGGGTGGTCCTTAGGCTGTCTAGGACCGCAGTCCTCCTGTGGCTCCACTGGGCTGGGACAGCCGAGACGGCTCACTCACCTGTGACAGGACCCCCTGGGCAGGACTCTCTGGGGAGGTTCCTTGGGGTCGAGAAGGCGTGAGAGGCTCTCAGTCTGAGAACCAGGCTTGTGGAAGGAGACAGGAGGGAGGCAAAGCAAGAAGCCAGCTCCAAAGTGTTGGGTGGCAGGGATGTCTAGACAGCTGGGCTGGCTGGAATGCTGGAGAGCAGGGCCTTTCTTTCTCCATCAAGTCCCAGAGCCCCTTCCCCTCTCCTCTGGCTTCTCCATGGGCTCTTTTCAGCAGGTGGCTGCACTTCTCATGAGGCAGCTCAAGGCTCCCAGAAGCATAAAAGCAAAATCTGCCAGGGCTTCTGAAGTCTCCTGCCATATTCTATTGGTTAAGACAGTCACAGGTCAACGCACAGACTGAAGAAAAGGGGAGATAAATATCATCTTCTGGTATGGAGAACGCCAGACAACTTGGAATCATCTTTATCCTCCCACACCAAACACAATCTGCATTAGTTGCCAGGGAATGCCATAACAAATGACCCGAAACTTGGTGGCTTGAAACAACAGAAATTTATTCTCTCATAGTTCTGAAGGACAGAATCCAAAATCAAGGTGTGAGCAGAGCCGCACTCCCTCCAAAGGCTCTAGAGAGGGCTCTTTCCTTGCTCTGTCCAGCTTCAGATGGCTCCAGGCATCCCTTGGCTTGTGGCTGCATCATTCTCGTCTCTGCCTCTGTCTTCACACGGCCTTCCCAGCATCTTTATCACTGCTTGTGTGTGTGTGTGTGTGTGTGTGTGTGTGCGCGCGCATGCATGTGCTCAGTTATGTCTGAACCTGTGATTCCATGGACTGTAGCCTGCCAGGCTCTTCCGTCCATGGGATTTTCCCAGGCAAGAATACTGGAGTGGGCCATCTCCTCCTCCAGGGGTTCTCCTCCTCAACCCAGGGATCAACCTCCTGCATCTCCTGTATTTCAGATGGACTCTTTACTGCTGACTTCCCTGGTGGCTTAGATGGTAAAGCATCTGCCTACAGTGTGGGAGACCTGGGTTGAATTCCTGGGTCGGGAAGATTTCCTGGAGAAGGAAATGGCAACCCACTCCAGTATTCTTACCTGGAAAATCCCATGCACGGAGGAGCCTGTTAGGCTATAGTCCATGGGGTTGCAAAGAGTCAGACATGACTGAGCGACTTCACTTTCTTTCTTTATCGCTGAGCCACCTGGTACCCTTCCCTTCTCTCTCTTTCTCCTTTTTCCTTGTCAGGACACTGAGCAATTGAATTTAGCACCTATCTCAAATTCAGGTTGATATCATTCAAGATCCTTAATTTGACTGCATTTGCAGAGACCCGGTTTCCAAATAAGGTCACATTCACAGGTATTGAGGTTGAGGACTTGGATGAATCTTTCTGAGGGACACAGTTCAATCCATCCTGCAAGCATGAGTCTTTTTAATTATCCTACTTGGAATATATTGTACTTTCTGGTGATGTGCCTACACGTTTTAAACAGTTTTGGAAAATGTAGTCATTCTTAAAAATACCTTTCTTCCTTCTTTATATTTTCCTCCTGGGTTCCCAGTCATGTATGTACTGGTCCAGGGGCTTTTTTTTTTTTCTGTAAAAAGCCACTGAGTAAATATTTTAGGCTTTGGAGGCCATATGATCTTTGTCTCCAACACACAGATCTATTGTACTGTGGAAAAAGCCATAGGCAACACACAATCAAATGAGTGTGGTGGTACCATTAAAACTTTATTTACAAAAAACAGGTGGCCAGCTGGATTTGACACACAGGCGATAGTGTGCCAAGCTCTGTGCTAGAGCTTGTTCTTTTTCTGTCTCTTTTATACTTTTTCATATCTTTATCCCTCTCTCTCTGCTGTATTCTAGAAAAGTTATTCAGATATATTTTCCAGTTCATGAATTCTCTCTCTAGCAGTGTGATCTACTGTTTAACTTACCCATTGAGTTTAGTTTTTTATCCAACAGTTATGTTATTAATTTGAAAAGTTCCGTGTGTTTTTCTCCAATTCTGTCAACTGACATCTAACATTTTCCTGTTGTTTATTCATCAATTACAAGTGTATCCTTTCTTTAGATGTTTTATACTTCACAATTCTACACGCTGTTGCTACAATACAAACATCCATAGTCCTTGGGGACCTACAGCTGTTGTTTCTTGTTTCTGTTGGCTTTTGTTCACAGTGACTTGCCTTCCCAAATATTTGTTGATTTCGCTTGTGCTGAATTTTAATTTGTAGGATTCTTGCAAACTAACCTGAGAAGCCTTCCCTCCAAAGAGGATCTACACCTGCTTTTACCAATAGATGGGGAAGCCCCCTCTTGTCCATACAGTTCACCTTGAAATTATTCAAAGTTTTTTTGGGGGTGAGAATCTCAGATTTGGGTCCTTCTCTGGGGCTTCCTAGCTGGTTCAGTGGTAAAGAATCTGCCTTCCAATGCAGGAGACGCTGGTTTGATCCTTGGGTTGGGAAGATCCCCTGGAGAAGGAGATGGCAACCTGCTTCAGTATTCTTGCCTGGAAGATCCTATGGGCAGAGGAGCCTGTTGGGCTACCATTCATGGGGTCGCAAAGAGCTGGACCTGATCGAGCACACACACACACACACACACACACACACACACACACACACTACTTTAGGACACCCCCACCCGCTTCCTGTTGCCGTAGGTTCAGGCCAGTTTTTGGTGTGACCAGATTCCTGGTCACACCGGCCCTGTTTCCCTCCTGGACTTCCAGCCAGCTCCTGCCCAATCCTGTCCTCGTTCTTGGTGATTCCTGCTCAGCTTCTCGTCGCAGAAAACTGGAGACCCCAAGTTCCCTCTTTCCTCTGCTACCCCCTCTTAGATTCAGCTTTCCTTTGTGTTTCCTCTATTTTGTGAATAGATCTTGTGAAGTAGGTCAGCCCCAAAGCGCCTACTTGCTCAAGGTGTGGATACTTGTGGAACTTACCTTAACAAGGAATCTACACCTTGGCAACTTGTTGGGGGCCACCTTAGGTGGGGAAACATGGACTTACACCCCACGTTGCTCATAAATGGAAGAGCCTTGGTCCCTACCCCACAGGTGGTCATGAGGATGGAACTAGATCATCTATGTGGCAGCACATCTCCCTGGACACAGGTAGGCGCTTCATACATTCAAGTGTGAAATTAAAATCACAGGGACCTTCTCCAGGATTCAGCCTTGCCTTTGATTCTTCACCTTCCCCTCAGTCATGGCTCCCTGTCTACCCAGTGGATTATCCTGCACTGCCACCATAACCTTTGCTCTGAGAAAATGCTAAGATAAATGTATCCATGAACCCTGCCTAATAACACGGCCCTGGGGACTCCCCTGGTGGTCCAGTGGCTACGACTCTGAGCTCCCAATGCAGGGGGCCAGGGTTCAATCCCTGGTCAGGGAACTAGATCCCACGTGCTGCAACCAAGACCTGGTGCAGCCAAATAAAAAAGCATATGGCCCCTTTTAGTGATGTCAGTGTTGTTTTTTTAATTTACTCATGCCACGTGGCATGGAGAGTCTTAGTTTCCCGAGCAGGTATCAAACCTGCAGCCCCTGCATTGGAAGGGCAGAATCTTAACCACTGGACGATCAGGGAAGTCCCAGGTATCAGTTTTGACCAGGGGCAGTCCAAAGAAAAGTGAAAGTGGAAGTTGCTCAGATGTGTCTGACTCTTTGTGACCCCATGGACTCCAACCCAGGGATCAAACCCAGGTCTCCTGCATTGTAGGTGAATTCTTTACCAGTTGAGCCACAAGGGAAGCCGAAAGGAAGGAAGCTCTAATTGTAGAATTTGGGACATTGACAGAGTTGTTTTGCAAGGTCAGAAGGGAGAGTTATTGGGGAACCTTTTTGGCTCCCCTGAAGTCACATTAAGTATTCAATGGCCACTTGCTTAATCTGGCAGTAGGGATGGCTGCATGTGGAGACAGGCCTGTAATTATTCCTGGCTCTTTTAACATGGACAGCTGAAAGAATATGATGCGAAAATCCCCTTACATAGAACCCCCCGCTGAAAAAACAACCAACTTACTATGTGCTCATATTTATTTAAATCTCTGAACAGAGCTGTTCTCTGCTGAGTTATAATGAGGAGTGAGTTTTCCAAGGGTGTGATTTATGAGCCTTTCACAGATGGGTTTTAAATGGGGGGAGTGACAGTTCCACTCCAGCTATGGCAGGGCTGGGGTCTTTCAGGCCCAGGGGAGCCGAAATAAGCTGGTGGGAGGCAGGAGAGGGGGAGTGGGTGGGCAGACCCCATCGCCAAGGGCCGGGGGCGGGCAGCCGCCCTGCCTTGTGCTTGTGAGTTCTTCTGCCCAGCGATGGTGGATTATTCCGTTTTGTTTCTCTCGAGGAAGAAATAACACATTTGACATGAAGACTGAAAGGGGAGGTCTCTCCTGTGCCCCAGATGGCCCCAGAAATGGAGACATTCACATTTCTTTCCTGCTCACGCTTCTCCCTGGAACTGTTTGCTGATAAGGTTAGCATTTCACTGGATCTTTAAAATTTCTTTCTCTTTATTGTGTCTTCCAGCCAGCATCGGGAGGATGCTGTAGGTGATTGGAAAATGCCACCCACCTCAAGATATGTTGACATCTTAATGCCTTGAACCTGTGAATGAGACCATGTTTGGTAAAAGGACTTTGCAAGTGTAAGTTGAGCATCTTGAGAGGAGACCATCATCCTGGATCATGCAGTTCAGTTCAGTTCAGTTTAGTCACTTAGTCAAAGAGTCGCTTAGCCGACTCTTTATGACCCCATGGACTGTAGCACGCCAGGCCTCCCTGTCCATCACCAACTCCCGGAGTTCACTCAAACTCATGACCATTGAGTTGGTGATGCCATCCAACTGTCTCATCCTCTCTTGTCCCCTTCTCCTCCTGCCCTCAATCTTTCCCAGCATCAGGGTCTTTTCAAATGAATCAGCTCTTCCCAGTAGGTGGCTAAAGTATTGGAGTTCTAGCTTCAACATCAGTTCTTCCAATGAACACCCAGGACTGATCTCTTTTAGGATGGACTGGTTGGATCTCCTTGCAGTCCAAGGGACTCTCAAGAGTGTTCTCTAACACCACAGTTCAAAAGCATAAATTCTTCTGTGCTCAGCTTTCTTTATAGTCCAACTCTCACATCCATACATGACTACTGGAGAAACCATAGCCTTGACTAGACAGACCTTTGTTGACAAAGTAATGTCTCTGCTTTTTAATATGCTATCTAGGTTGGTCATAACTTTCCTTCCAAGGCTGCAGTCATCATGGGCAGTGATCATCCAAGTGAGCCCTAAATGCCATCACAAGGGTACTTATGGGACAGAAGCAGAGGGGGCAGGCAGATGCACAGAGGGAGTAATGATGGGAAGATAGGGGTAGAGATGGAGGGATGCGTCCACAAGTCAAGGAGGCTGAGGAGGGCCAGTCCTCACCAGAGGCTAGAAGAAGAGAGAAGAGCTTCTCCCCCGGATCCTGGGAGGGAGCACAGCCCTGCCAGGGCCTTGACCTCTGACCTCTGTCCTCCAGAACTGTGAGCGAATAAATTTTGGTTGTTTGAAACCATTCAATGTGTGGTCCTTTGTTATAATTTGTCACATTCTAGGAAATGGATATAGATGTGTATGCCTCAAACACCCAGTTTCAGGAGATGGATGAGATTGGGATATAAACAAACACCTACCAGGTTTGTTCCAAATAGCTTTCATTTTTGTTTAGTTGCTAAGTTGTGTCCCACTCTTTGCGATTCTGTGGACTGTAGCCCACCAGGCTCCTCTGTCCATGGGGACTCTCCAGGCAAGAGACCTGGAGTGGGTTGCCATTTCCTCCTCCAGGGATCTTCCCGAGCCAGGGATCAAGCCCAGGTCAAACTGGGTAGGTGCAGTTTATATCCCAGGGTATAGCTCCTCACTGCTGTGCTGAGGGGTGCCGGTTTGCTGGGGCAAGGTTTGTCCAGGTGCCCCAGAAAACAGAGTCTGCAGCAAAGCTTGTGTGTGAATACGTTTTTGGGGGGTGGGGATGGTAGTACAATCCCAGGGAAGCCAGAGTGAGGGAGAAGGGCAGTGAGGTCAAAAGGAAAAGGAGAAAGCACAGATGTGTCATTACCCAGCTGGCCACAGCTTGCAGTTGTGTTTAACCACTGCTCTTCTGAACAAGGGTTTCCCTGGTGGCTCAGATGGTAAAGAATCTGCCTGCCAATGCAGGAGACCTGGGTTCGATCCCTGGCTGGGCAAGATCCCCTGGAAAGAGAATGGCAACGCACTTCAGTTCTCTTGCCTGGAGAATCCCCATGGATAGAGGAGCCTGGCGGGCTATGGTCCATGGGGTCACAAAGGGTCGGACACGACTTAGTAATGAAACAACTTGGAAGAAACTGGGTAGGTGGGGGTGGGGCGATGGGAGGGGCCAGAAAGGGCAAGCAATTTATCTGCCAGTTCCTTCCACTGCCTCTGCTTGCTGCTAGACTGCAGTTCTCAGCAACTGCTAGCAACTTCGTGGGATGGGTCAGGCCAGACCTGGGTGCCACAGCTGCTGCAGCTCCTCCCTGGGGAGGCACAATGGAGGCTGTGCTAGGGTCTCACCCCTGGTGGGGTGGGGGGGGGCGACACTGCTAAGAGGACTTGATGACAATGGGAGTGGTACGAGACCTGTCTGGGGCCATTCCAGCTGGG
This sequence comes from Antilocapra americana, assembly GCA_007570785.1. Taxonomy (NCBI): domain Eukaryota; kingdom Metazoa; phylum Chordata; class Mammalia; order Artiodactyla; family Antilocapridae; genus Antilocapra; species Antilocapra americana. The sequence goes on along the minus strand of ML664172.1, from coordinate 6,238,957 downwards.
ACTGTGGTCCAGAGGCTGGCAGGGCTGGGCAGATCAGGGGGCCACATAAACTGAGTCAGGCATCATGGAAGTTCTGGGCTGGTGGCCAGCGTCAGAGTCCTCTTGCTTTATGGACTTCCAGAAATGGGGGGTGCTGGGGAGGAGCGGCTAAATATCCTGAATATTCATTGGAAGGACTCATGTTGAAGCTGAAACTCCATTATTTTGGCCACCTGATGCGAAGTGACTCGCTGGGAAAGACTGAAGGCAGGAGGAGAAGGGGACAACAGAGGATAAGATGGTTGGATGGCATCACCGACTCAATGGACATGAGTTTGAGTCAATTCCGGGAGTTGGTGATGGACTGGGAGGCCTGGTGTGCTTTGGTCCATGGGGTCTCAAAGACTTGGACATGACTGAGCGACTGAACTGAGAGGCTTATATGCACCCTTCCAAGGTCCCTGCTGGTACAACTCGGGCGCCGGGGATGCTGCTTAGATGTTTGCCATCAGTGTCCCACTCACGTCATTCTTGCTTCGGCTCCTCGGCGTGTCACCCCTGAGTGCTCGTCCTTTTCTGTTCTCCTCTGGTCCCTTTGTCTGCATAGATGGTCTCTCCCATCCTGTTTCATTGAGTATCCAACCCTGCTCTCCAGCGGGTTCATGATTTGTCTCCTGTCTCTGCATTTGATTAGACATCATAAAGAGAAATTCCCTTTAGGTTTACAGTGCAGGATAGAGAGTTGGGAAGGAGAAAAGGATTCTTTAACAGACAGAACAGGCACTGAGGAACGCTGCTCTCTTTGGACGTGACCAGTGGAAGAAAAGACTCATTAGAGAGAGGAGACCTTGGGCTGTTGTCAAATCGAATTTTGCTGCAAGAGGAATGGATCGAGGTCATGCGTGTAGGTAACCCACATGTGTAGTCAAGCAGGGGGGCCCCTCCTGGGGTCTCGCATTTGGTCCACAACCCAGACAGGGGAGAATGGCTTCTTTGTGTAGACAAAACACCAAAGCCTGTGGGATGTGGGGGAGAAGGTGACCGTGCACCCAGGCCCGGATGGAGCCCTAGACGTTCCCTCTTGCAGCCCAAAGGGGAATGGGTGAGGGGTGAATATTTCTGTGTCTGTTGTGGGGGGGTGTTTTTCAGTGCTGGGCACTGGGTCCCTGAGGGGAAGGGGACTGTGTAGATATAGGTCACAGGATTGGGAACCAGACTGGATGGAATGGGGGTGGAATCGTTGCTAGGGCATCACTAACACCAGGAAAAGGAGCCACCAGAGTGGGCAGACGGGGAGCAGAAGCCCCCGGGATCATCTAAGACTTAACTGTCCTGAGAACCAACCCTGACTTATCTGAATAGATTCTTTAAAGTGACTGTATTAAAAAACAACAGCATTAAGTCAGTTCTGACTGCACCGAATCCTCATTGCAGTGAACGGGCTTTCTCTAGGTGTGGCGAGCAGGGGCGACTCTGCAGGTGTGCTGGGCTGGCTCCCCGTTGTGGTGGTGTCTCTTGTCGCAGAGCCCAGGCTCTAGGGCACATGAGCTCACTAGCTGCAGGGCACAGGCTTTGTTGCCCCGCAGCACGTGAAATCTTCCTGGACCAGAGATCAAACCTGTCTCCCCTGCCTTGGCAGGAGGATTCTTAACAACTGAACCAGCAGGGAAGCCCATGACTGTGTTTTAAGTGGCGACTACCTCGGTGGTGTCTGACCCTTTGTAACCCCATGGACTGTAGCCCACCAGGCTCCTCTGTCCACGGGATTCTCTAGACAAGAGTACTAGAGTGGGTAGCCATTCCCTTCTCCAGGGGATCTTCCCAAGCCAGGGATTGAACCTGGGTCTCCTACACTGCAGGCAGATTCTTTATCATCTAAGTCACCAGGGAAGCCCTAATAATCATTTGAGGTACCCATTTAATTCAGACTTTGATAATACCAAAATGTGACTTTATCTTCAAGTGATCAAGCCATCAAGATGCCTCCCTCCCCAACTCCCTGGCCCTAGCAGCTCTGGCCTGGAGTGGGGCAGCTGGCTCGTTTCATTTTAGAAAGAGCACCAGTGGTTGACACATTGAATCCTTGGGGCCTGAGACCCTCCAGGAGGCCCTGAGATTTCACGAATATTTCTCACAAACGCATTAGTATTTTCAATGTTGCAGATGTGACGGATTTAAGTACACATTTATTTCAAGATCCTCTGGGAATTCAGAGTTTATTTTTTGTCATGGTAAATTCTCTTCCCAGGTGGCACAGTGGTAAAGAATCCGCTCGTCCATGCAGGAGACACAGGTTTGATCCCTGGGTTGGGAAGATCCTCTGGAGTGGGAAATGGCAACCTACTCCAGTAGTTTTGCCTGGAAAATTCCATGGGTGGAGAAGACTTGTAGGCCACAGTCCAGGGGGTCACAAAGAGTCAAACACAACTGAGCACACACACTCACACACACATAAATTCTCTTCGGGCACTACTGTGTCTTATGAGAGTGTGACAGATGTTGTCAGGGCCTCACCTTTGCCCCTCTGTGTGCTCTGTCTGACTTCCTTCTGCCTGAGGGCTCACCAGCCCAACCAGCCTTCAGGCCAGAAGTACCAGAACATTGTACCCATCCTTGGTCGCCCTTAAGTTCTGACTCTATGGAGTAGGTGGATAAATACCCCAGCTCCGTCCCCGCGTAGGTGAGCTAATTCTGTGTCTGTTCTGCACGTTTCCCCAGGTTTCCTTGAGGAATTAAGCCCAATGACCAACCATGAGAGCTGGTTCCACAATTCACCTTGTATCATTTCTGTAACTTCTTTACTTGCTACCTGTGCTAAAATGATTCTAAGAGCCAATTATAGAGTGTCAGGGAGGTAGTTTCCTCACCACCAAGCAATTCTCTGCTACCCCAGCTGGGTGTCCTACAACCTATTCTAATACTATCTACCTGTGCTGTGTGCTCGGTCATGTCTGACTCTTTGTGACCCCGTGGACTGTAGCCCACCATGGGATTCTGTCCATGGGATTCTCCAGGCAAGAGTACTGGAGTGGGTTGCTATTTCCTTCTCCAACTATCTGTCTATATAACATCAGATTACACAGGCTAAGGGCTCAGTCCCACAAGACTGCTCCCATGATACATCAGAGGCCAGTTGTAAGTGGTGGGACCCCAGGTTACCTACAACTGCTGTCTGATTTGGCTACAGATCGGAGGTACCCAGGACACCCCCCTGCCGGTCTGATTAATCTGCTAGAGTGGCTCCCAGAACTCAGGGAAACACTAACTTACATTTACCTGTGTGTTATAGGCCATGATGAAGGATACAGATGAACAGCCAGATGGAGATACACAAGTTTGAGACAAGTGGGAGGCGCAGAGAGCTTTCATGTCATGTGTTCATCAGCCTGGAAGCTCTGCAAACCCTGTACTTTTGGAATTTGAGGATCTTTATGGAGGTTTCATCATATGGACATGATCGATCCTTAACTCCATTTATAGCCCTTCTCCCTTCTCAAAAGACTGGGGGGCAGGGCTGAAAACCCCAAGCTTCTAACCACGATTCATTCTTTCTATGACCAGCCCTCATCCAGAAGCCCACCCACTTAGAACAAAAGACACTCCTATCACCCAGGAAATTACAAGGGTTTCGGGAGCTCTGGGCCAGGAATGGAGGGGAGAGGCCAATATGCATGTCTTCCATTATCTCACAACTGTTCTTTTCCCTCTGAAATAACAAAACCATATGCCTCCAATCTCAGTCTCAGGATCTGCCTCCAGAAGAACCCAAAACAGACAGGAGGTGTCTGAGCAATCTCCCCTCTATTTTACATTGAGGTTTAAATTACACGAAGTACACCAGTGTTAAGCAAACAACTTGACAACTATCTCTGTTTGTATATCTCTGTAAGGATCACTCAGATCAAGCTATAGAGCCTATCTAACTCCCCAGGAGGCTCGCTCGCCCACGCCATTCTCAAACCATCCTGAGAAGTAACTACTCTTCTCACTGTAGATCCGCTTTGCCTGTTCTTGAACTTCACATAGATGGAGTCTCGCACTATGTACTCTTCAGGGTATGACTTCTTTTGCTCGACATTATGCTTGTGAGATGTTTTTGCCTTTAGAAATAGTTTGCTAGTTTTTGTTATTCAGTTGCTAAGTCGGGTCCGACCCTTTGTGACCCCACGGACTGCAGCACGCCAGGCTTCCCTGTCTTTCACTGTCTTCTGGAGTTTGCTCAAATTCATGTCCACTGAGTTGGTAATGATATCTAACCATCTCATCCTCCGCTGCCCTTTTTTCCTTTTGCTTTCAATCTTTCCCAGCATTCTGTTGTATGAATACCAGATAATTTAAAAATTCATTTCAACTCTTAGTAGGCATTTGGGTTGTTTCCTGTCTTAGGTTATCATGAATAAAGCTGCTATAAACCTTTTTGTGCGTGTTTTGTGCCCCCAAGTACCTGCATCCTTGGGTGGTAAGAGTTGATCTCCTGGGACACAGAGCCTGTAGGTTTAGTTTAGTAAATACTGCCACATGTTTTCCAACATGGTTGCAGCATTTTACATCTCCCACCAGTGAGGTGAGAGTTCTAGTTGCTCCAGTCTTTGGCAACACTGGATACTTTCAGTCCTTTAAATTTTAGCCAATCTGGTAATCTGTGCAAAAAAATTTGGTCACGGGCTTCCCTGGTGGCTCAGGGGTAAAGAGTCTGCCTGCAAATGCAGGAGACATGGGTTCCATCCATGGTGCAAGAAGATCTTCCATGCCACAGGGCGACTAAGCTCATGCTCCACAACTATTGAGCCTGTGCTCTTTAGAGCCTGGGAACCACAAATACTGAAGCCCGAATGCGCTAGAGCCTGTGTTCTGCAACAAGAGAAGCCACCAAATGAGAAGTCTGTGCTTAGTTGCCTTGAACTCCGTGGTATCTTCCTAGATCAGGGGTTGAACCTATGTTCCCTGCCTTGGCAGGTGTATTCTTAACCACTAGAACACTAGGGAAGCCCCACAATGGGGCTTTGAAGGCACATTGCCCAGGCTGGGTCTCAGTACAAATCTCCACTGACATGCACATCAGCTCAGAAGGCAGGGAGAGGTAGTTCTCAGCTGGTTCCTCCATGTTTCTCACCCTTCTCGTGTTCTCCTCTCCTGCAAGCCCCTACACAAAGCTCCTCCACTCTCAAGAGGCTAGAAAGTTCTCATGCATGTTAATATGTGGGGATCCAGGTGAGAGAGCAGTCAGCTCAGCAAGGTTGTCTTTTTTTTTTTGGCTGTACCTCATGACATGTGGGATCTTAGTTCCTGACCAGGGATGGAACACTGCACTCTCTTCAGTGGAAGCTCGGACTCTTAATACCTGGATTGCCAGGGAAGTCCCAGCTTACCAGTTTTGAAAGGGGCCAAACTATTAAAGCCACCCTACCAATTCAGGAAGGCCATCCCCTTCAAGGCTACCCCACACTTTGCAATGCCATTAGATGGGATGAGTGTGCTGGCCCTCTGCTGGGTCTGGTGCTTTGAGTCTCCGGTTCAGCCAGTGACAGAGGAAGCTTCTAGTATCCTGAAAGGGTGGGCAGAGAGCAGACATTCCGAGACAAGGTGGGTAGTGGACCATTTGGGTGCAGAACCACAAACATGCACTGGAGGAGAGGGCCTGCGGGCCCCACCACTCTGGCACAGTATTTCAACCAGTCCTCAGGTTTCCAGCGTGGCAGGGCACCCTCCCCTTCAGAAGTAACTGCCTCCCCCAAGTCCTGAGCCTTTCCTCAGCTCTGCAGGGATTGTTTTGTCTCTTACGACAACCCTCCTGCCACCTTCCTCCAGCGGGTGGCGTCCATCTTTCTCCCTCCTGCTGAGTCAGGTACCATGTGTCCAGTCAGTATTGACCTCAGGAGTTCTTCTCTTCTGATGCTTCTTCTCCTGACCTTTTTGTCCTTGGGAGACATCCCTTGATTCTTCTGCCTTTTCTGCCACTTTGGTGGGATGTGAGGAGGGTGCAGAGACAAGCACGTGTGCACTCCAGCCCAGAGGTTCACCCATAAGCCTGCCTACACGACCTCCATGTCGAGGGACACCAAGGCTGGCTCCTAGATGCAGGAGGCCTTCCTCCTCAGGAGGCTTAAGGGCCAGGAGTGGGTCCGAAAGGGAGCAGCGGGGGTTCCTGGAGGCCTGTTCTCCCTGGAGGTCAATCAACGTGCACACTTATCTGGGTTACACCGTTCTTGTGTCACAGGGGAGCCCAAGGCCAGGAACCAAGCAGTCCCTGCCAGTCAGCAAAATGACAGGGCTGTATACTTCGCAGGAAAGAATGAAGCAGGGACGTGGCCAAGGCCCACGAGGACTGGGTGTGTTCGGAGTGACAGCTGCCTGGGCTTGGTCACGGCCAATGAGGACTGGGCGTAGTAAGAGTGACAGCTACCTGGGCGTGGTCACAGAAAATGAGGAGTAGAGCATGGTCCGGGAAACTAAGTTGGCGTCTTCTGTAGAACAAAGCTGGGTTGCCCTCCAGCTTTGGTATTATTTCCACTCTTTCAGAAATCACTGCAATTAATTAAATTAAATTAATGTAAATTAAATGCAATTTAGCAAGTACAAAATGCAATATACTTTTCCTTCAAGGATATATTGAAATTGTAGTCTTGCCCTCTTTTTGTGTTCTAATGTTAGTGCTCCCCCCACTGTGTGTGTGTGTGTGTGTGTGTGTGTGTGTATTTAAGAAAGAGAAAGGCTATTTGGCTCTGGAAAAAGTGTAACTGGACTCTGACACTGAAGCCCAAACTCCCGTCTTCCAGAAGACTAGGAGGAGGCAGCTTTCGCCTGGATCCTCCCTCTCACGTTCTTCCAGCAAAGACCCCTGTCCCCCACCCTCAGCTTGGCCCCTTCTTTGTCACCAGTGCATGCGTTTGTGCTTGATAAGTTGCTCAGTCGTGTCCAACTCTTTGTGACCCCATAGACTATAGCCCACCAGGCTCCTCTGTCCATGGGGATTCTCCAGGCAAGAAAACTTGAGTGGGTTGCCATGCCCTCCTCCAGGGGATCTTCATGTCTCCTGCATTGGCAGGTGGGTTCTTTACCACTAGCACCACCTGGGAAGCCACCCCGCGTTATTTCAATTTCTCTGTGGCCTCCTGTGTCTGCACACATGGAGTTTTGCCCCAAAAAACTCTTCTCTCCCTTCCCCCCTCCCTGGTGAACTCCAACTCCTCCTTGAGCTCAGATGTTGCTTCCTCCCAGAGCACCCCCAGGCCTGCAGCCCCTGCAGACTTGCCCCTGCCTCTCCTCTGCCTCCTGGCCCCCGGGGCCCCATGTAACTGCTCTGACTCACCCCAAGGCCCTGGGTTCTGGGGAGGGAGAGACTCCTCCGCACTAATCCCTGCAGGGTCCCTGGGCCGTCATAAGCACTGTGTGAATACTCAGGGAAGGACCCAAAGAAAGAAGGGGTGGAATTCGTCATGCTAATTCTGCATTTCCTCAGCTCAGAGTCCCGCCTTTCAAATCATATTCAATCTCTCATCTGTTTCTTGATTAAAAAGTGTTATCATGGAAATTTACTCGGGCCATTGTCATTTCCTTTCCGTTTACTTGGTATGTTGGCCCCAAAATAACTTTTTGAGTGAGTGATGAGCAAAGCCATTAGGTAAAATTAATTGGAGTAATTAAAAGCAAATCGTTTTCCTGGGAAAACCAGGTTTTAAGAGCTGGTGCGGGGCAGCTCAGCTGGGGAGCGGCGCTCCTGGGGTTTACCCTGTACCGCTCTCGGCTTTGTGCCCTGGCGGCTGGTGGTTCTCACTGGTAGCCACTATTAGTGGCGGTGACACATTAATTGAACCTCACTACTTCCAGGTGTGTGGCACACTCCGGGGTCACCAGTGCAGGGGGGTTCATGTGTATTCAATTACAGCTTCGAGATGAAGGAAGGCAACATGTCATACGTTAAAGTGTCGATTACCACCCCTTATGGGGCTGCCCACAAACTAAACCAATCAGCCCCCTTCCCTGTGGAGTGTGTTCTGTTTGGGCTGGAAGCCCTATAAACCATGTGCAGCTTCAAGGAGAAACAGGGAGGACCCAGAAAGCTGAGAGGGGAAAAACTAAAGGGTTGGAAAATTCATCTTGAAAATTCAGATGTTGTTCCCATTTTGAGATTGCACTATGGGATGTTGGAGGACGTACGATTGGAAGCCAGGGTTGCGTGAAGAAATTCACTAAAGATAACGAATGGCTGATTCACTTGGCTGTACAGTAGAAAATAACACAGCATTGTAAAGCAACTATAGTCCAATAAAAATCGAAAACAACAACAAAAAATACAGCCATCTATAAGAGGACCACGGGGTGCTGATGAAATATGCACCACAACGTATAGTTGAGAGGCTTCCTGGGTGGTGTAGTGCCAAAGAATCTGCCTGCAATGCAGGAGATGCAGGTTCAATCCCTGAGTCAGGAAGATCCCTTGGAGTAGGACATGGGAACCCACTCCAGTATTTTACCTGGAAAATTCCATGGACAAGAGGAGCATGGTGGGCCACAGTCCATGAGGTCACAAAGAGTCAGACGCATCTGAGCAACTGAACTTACACACACACACCCATGTATAGCTGAGTTATTGTAGGAGGCAAATTTATGAAATTTACATTTTGAATGTTTTTATTTAGCATTTATGGAGATGTGTGCTTATGAACAATTAATTAATTGCAATTAATATAATCTGATATAGTAATCTAAAATTGTGCAAATTTGATCATCAAAACGTGAATGCGTTTATGGAAGAATAATTTTTTAAAAGAATATTTTCCACCTTCTCTGACTGTTGTGAATTGTAACGAAGCCTTTTACCCTTTAGATTTATTCTGAAGAGCATAAGGCCATGACACCCTATGACTGCCCCATGAGACCCTCTTTGTGTGGAATTTTTCTTTCCTTCCTTCCTTTTTTAAAAAGAGGCATTTTTCTTACAAGCCAGGAATGGTTATTATAATTAGTATTTATTACACTGTCTTCCTTCCCTGAACTCACAGTGATCAATCATGTTTACCCCTTCAGCACTGCTCTGTATGGAATAAGTATTATCCCCCTTTCTCACAGCAACAAGAAGAGGGTTAACAGTCTAATTCAAGGTCACCTGACAAATTATTCTGCATTAGAAACCATGATTGCTTAAGCCCCACCATAGCTTAGACAAACAAGCTATGTTTTTACTCTCAACCCTTTCATTTTGGGGTGCTGGTAGCCCTCTTCCTGATGTTGACCTTCCTGTCCATTCATCAGTCACCAAGTACTTGTTAAATACCCACTTTAAAATGTGTTAATTGTAGGAATAAGATTATTTGGTTGAAGGAATACAGATTAAATTTCAAACCTCAAAACCACACTGAACTCTTATTACGAAGAAAAGAGGTCATTGTTGGTGCAGTTTAATTTAATGCCCATTTCTCTTCCTTGTCTACATCTCTTTCTCTAGCCCTTACCTTCTCAAGGCCTCTGGCTTACTAATGTTGCTTTCTCTTACAGAATTTTGACGTTGGCTGTCAATATTCTGTTCAGTGTATTTGAAACACATTCAACCACTTTTGAACTACAAAACTGGTCATATGGTTCAACTCGATACAAGCCTGCTACCTAGATTTGTGGCTTCTGCAGCTGCAGTCAAACTGAACAGCACCTGGAAAAGAATTTCTCAAAAGGTGTGGTGCTATATCTAAGGTGTGTGCTGTTTCTATTGTTCAAGGAATGATCCACTGGCTTCTGGATTTAGTTGCTAGTTTACTTATAGTGTTCAGAAGCTCAGTCGTGTTCGACTCTGTACCCCATGGACTGAAGCCTGCCAGGCTCCTCTGTCCATGGGATTTCCCAGGCAAGAATACTGGAGTGGGTTGCCATTTCCTTCTCTAGATCTTCCTGACCCAGGGATCAACTCCCCCGTCTCCTGCACTGCAGGCAGATTCTTTACCACTAGTGCCACCTGGGAAGCCCAAGTTTACTTATGAGAGCCCTCGATTGGGATCTTTTAAAAGGAGATATGCTCGTCCCTCTTTTTGTGGGATGGTGAATGGGGCCTGGCCAAGAAGGAGCACAGCCGGGCTTGTGACCTCCTGAATTCTTCCAGGGACAAAAATAATGAAATCCCTTTTGTGGATCAGCCTACTTCAGAGAAAAAGAAAGCGAGGGAGAGAGTAGGTGTGTCCAAAGGGTGGGCCTTCTGCCTGTCCATCTGACTTATCGACCTTGATCTGACCGTATTTTCGTCACCGCATGAGAGTAAAACACTTTTGCTTGTGACCACATCTGTATTAATTATTTAAAAATAGTACAAGGCATAGCACAGGGAGCTCAGTTTGGTGCTCTGTGATGACCAGGGAGGAGATATATGTATGCAAATAGCTGATTCACTTCATTGTACAGCAGAAACTAACATAGCATTGTAAAGCAATTATACTCCAGTAAAAAAGTAAATAAAAATAACCCAAGGCTAAGAAGAGAAAATGTCCAATGCTTTGCCCTTGACTGGGTTTTTTGGCTGCGTTTGAGCAGCTAAAGAAGATTCAGCCTCAGACAAAGGGGCTGGGAGCAGGTTTTCCGGGACCATCTCGCTGGGGCCATCCAGAGCCCAGCAAGGTGAGCTGGCATGTGGGGCCCACAGCCTGGTGCCCCTGCTCTTCTCAGGACATGGGCTTCAAGGGGTAACTGGTGGGAGTGCATGTCTTAGTCAGCTTGGGCTCCCAGGCTTCAGCAACAGAAATTCCCTTCTCATCATTCTGGAGGCCAGAAGTGCTGGGCAGCTGGGTTCTTGGTGAGAGCCCATTTCCTGGGCTGGAGAAGGCTTCCTTCTTGCTGTGTCCTCATGAGGCAGCAAGAGAGCGAGAGCAAGCTCTTTAGTGAATCTCTTTGCTCGTTTGCTACATTGGGTCTTAGTTGCATCGTGCGAGATCTTTCATTTGTGGTGCACAGACTCTAGCGGTGGCTCTCTGGCTTAGTAATTACCATGCAAGGGCTTAGTTGCTCCAAGCCATGCCGGATCTTAGTTCTCTGACCAGGGATCGAACCCACACCCCCTGATTCATAACCACTGGACCACCAGGGAAGTCCCTGTGACTCTTCTTAAACTGTCACTAATCCTATTCATGACGGCTCCACCTTCATGACCTAATTACCTCCTTGAAGTCCTCCATCCCCGTACCTCCCCATTGGAGACTGGGCTTTCAGCAGATGAGGTTGAGGGTGGCAGGGGGACAAATAAAGACGTCCAGTCCATCACGTTGTGTGAACTAGGTGGTTTAATGAAGTCCCTGGATTTAGAATGGACTCATGGACAGTCTCAGCCTCTGTCTCTTTCACAGTCTCAATTCTGGAGCCCTTCCTCCTGCTCTTCGGCTCGTACCTCTTTAAAATAACCTGTCTTGGTCCAGTTTCCCTAAGTAATTGAGCCTAAGCCAAGATTCAGTATTAATGCTTTTTGGGGGGGAGGTGCAGTGTCAGGGCAGTGAGGGAAGGATGGGAGAGTGGAGTCAAGGAGGGTGGGAAGCAAGGTGTCGATGTGAAGACAGAACCACGGTAAGTCCCCCACATGCAGACAACTTCTGTCCAAGAGCATGATTGTTTAAGTCCAATAAAGTTAGCCTAGGTACGCAACTAATACAGTCGGCTATATAGGATGTTACTCTACAAATAATACATAAAAACAGTTCAGTTCAGTCGCTCAGTTGTGTCTGACTCTTTGCAACCCCATGGACCACAGCATGCTAGGCCTCCCTGTCCATCACCAACTCCCGGAGTTTACTCAAACTCATGTCCATTGAGTTGGTGATGCCATCCAACCATCTCATCCTCTGTCGTCCCCTTCTCCTCCTGCCTTCAGTCTTTCCCAGCATCAGGGTCTTTTCCAAGGAGTCAGCTTTTCACATCAGATGGCCAAAGTATTGGAGTTGCAGCTTCAACATCAGTCCTTCCAATGAACATTCCACACAAAAAATGAAGAAAGCATTTAAATCTTATAGTACAGTACCTTGGAAAGTACAGTAGTACCATACAACAGCTGGCACACAGGGGCTGGCATTGAGTGAAGGGGCAAGAAGAGTGACTGACTGGAGTTGGGGGGGGGAAGGTGGGAGATGGCAGAGCTGAAGGATGGTCAGCTCTCAGAGACGGAGGGCAGGCTGCAAAGTCACTCATACCTGAAGCTGACGGAATGCACATTCATGTCTTTGAAAGTCCACAACTTGAAAGGCTCATATGTAGGGGATTTACTGTAGTGGGTCAGCCCACGTGCTTTTCAGCTCTGTGGGATATCACTGTTTCTCAGCGCAGTCCCCTGGGTGGAGAGAGAGAAGCCGCTTATCATCTCTCTGCTTTGCATCTCCTGCTTCCCCTTGGTCTATGTCTACCCCTTGCAGAACTAACTCCCCTCTACAGTCAGTTGCCAATGCAACTCCTTCCCTGTCAGAGAGGAGTCAGCCCCTAGGCCCTGCAGTGTGCATTTCATCTCTCTCTCTCTTTTTTTTTTTGCTGAGTCCATAAAGCTGAAGCTCCAATATTTTGGCCACCTGATGTGAAGAACTGACTCATTGGAAAAGACCCTGATGCTGGGAAGGATTGAGGGCAGGAGGAGAAGGGGGTGACAGAGGATGAGATGGTTGGATGGCCTCACCGACATGCACATGAGTTTGAGCCAGCTCTGAAAGATGGTGGAGGACAGGGAAGCCTGGTATGCTGTAGTCCATGGGGCCGCAGAGTCAGACATGAACGATTGAACACCACCACCAGCTTTATGAATTTGAAGGCTTAGCTGCTGGAGTTCTCGAGGTGCTAGTGAACCTGATTTTAAGAAACAGAAATAAAGGCATTTCTAGATTTGACTTCCTCCATCTGTGATCTCTTCAACATTTTATTGAGAACTGAGAACTTCCTATGGCCTGGCTCCATGCTGGGTGCTTTCTTTTCTTTTTTAAATGGGCCACCCTGCTTGTGGGATCTTAGTTCGAAGACCAGGGATCAAACGTATGCTCCTTGCATTGGAAAACCAGAATCTTAACCACTGGACCACCAGGGAAGTCCTTCTGGGTGCTTCCTTAAGTTATCTTATTCAGATCTCACCATGATCCTGTGGAATAAATTCATAACCTCTATTTCATACAGGTTAGGTAATGTGCCCATGGTCAGGGTCATGCAGCTTTTAGGAAGCAAAGCTGGGATTTTTTCCCCCCAGGTTTCTGACTTCAAGTCCATTGCTGTTTTCCTGGCTGTATACCATAAGGAAATGAACACGGGTAGGGTAAATACCCGCTGGGCAGTCACGCCATTTGTAAGGGTGTGTTGAGCAAGACATCTGATGCTTAAGCCTCATGAAGAGTGAAACTCGGTGGCACAGAGGTGAGCCAAAGAACAGATGATTTAAAATCTAATCTGGTGCCTGCATTTGACTTTCTTTTGAAGTATTGATAGATCACTGCTCTTCTTAGGTTTTGTTCAATCAGGGTTAAGTGGAACTGTTGTGTTGGGATTTGGCAGCCCAGGTTTGTTTGATGGAGGTGAGTGTGGGTAGAGGGTTGTGTGGGGATGGGGAAGCTTCCTGAACCTGTAGAGCTGGATAGGGGAAGCCCGGAGAATGAGCAGAATGAGCTTGGAGCTGTCATCTGTGAGGTCTGTTCTGAGACCTGGGAGACCACCTGGGGATGGAGAGCTGGGGTGGGCAAAGAGGATTCCTGAGACCCCAGTGGGACATTACAGGGAAGAGGGAGGCACCCGTAGTACCCAGGCAAAACTGAGACCCCAACTGGAGTTGAGCAGCGGTGAGCAGGCGTTCAGGGAGTTTAGACACACTTTGAAGACCTCCTTGCGAGACAGTGTCTTGTCTTGGTTGCTGCCCAGCTTCAAGAGTTAGGAGGTGAATCTGAACAGGGATCAAAACGCACACAACAGGAAGCCCTTCTGGGGAAAATGGAGAGACGTCAGATTTGCAGAAGGGTCTTCAGGGCACGGTGGTTTGTGAACCAACCCAGCGCAGGAGGTCAAGTGTTTGCACCACGCACTCCACCTCCCACCCTTCCCCAGTTTTTTTCCCCCCAAAACAGGTATTTGTGTCGGCTAATCCTTATCAGAGCCAATGCATGTTTTGTCCTAGCCTGGGAGCAAGTGTTTTCATATCAACCACATTACAAAGAGCAAGGGGTTGCAGCCCAGTCTATCTGAGTCTTGGAATGTCGTGTCTGAGTCATTGGAATCTCCCAGGGGCTCAGGGACAGAAGCCGGGGACAGACTCGGGGGAGAAACTCATTAGGCCACTTTATCCCTTCCCCAGGGAACAACCTGCATCCAGGGCCCTGGATTTTATGTGCAACTGGCTTCTTCTCTTTCTTGCTTCCCCAGAAGGTGCCTGGGGCACGTCTCCATTGCCCCAGGCTGGCGGGAGATCAAGCCTGGAGTTGGGAAACCCCTCCTTCCTTGGGGCCCCTCCCCCTTGACAAATAAAACCAGGGCATGGAGATCATTACTCGCACATTATTAGGCAAAATTGGATTAATTAACCTCGTCTGGCCTCTCAGCTCGGGAGACAGAAAAAAACCAAGGTCCTAGTTCAAATGCAGCCTTTTGAAAATGTCAGCTGTGACTCGGTGATAAATATTTATAAATATATATGCCGCATATCAACAGGGTGGCCAGTGTATTTTTACATGTAAGTACACAAAGACACTCTGTTGTTAACACGCATTCAAAGCAGCAGCCTTGAAAGGGCCATTATGGCTTGTACTGTGAATGTTTATTAAGAATAATATGCAAAACAGAGCTCCCTCTGAATGGGCCCATTGATGGGTATCAGAGCGGCCAGGGCTGGGATGACGGGATGGTCAGAAATGATAATAATGTCCCTAACAGAACTTGCCCTAGCCCGAGAGAGCAGGGTGATGTGTCAGTGGTCCTGGCCACTTTTGGTTGTGGGTGTTTGTTCTGGAAACATTGACTTAAGGTTCAAGCAGGTCTTTAAACCGTGGCACTCAGGACCCAGGTCATGGAGCCATGTGAAGGATTTTTCCCTCTTGACTTGAGCTCCAAGTAGTCATTGGAGTTTTTTTTTTTTCCATTGGAGTTTTTGGTGTGCATTCCAAACAAATCCCTTACTCCTCCCCATCCTCTGAGTAGGAAACATCTCCTGTGGATTTTTCCACACTAGTCCCTTCCCAGCCTCTCTCCTGCTTTCCTTAGTAGAGCCCCTTTCAGCTTAATTGCCCTCTAGGCATCCCAGGATTGCTCCCTTGTTTTAGGGAACTCCTCGTTTATTCAACCAGTATTGACTGAGAGCTTACTATGTTCCTGGCCCAGACGAAAGGCCGGGATTGTAGTGAGGGATAAGATGGACACAGAGTCCCTATTCACTCTCCTGGGAGGAGACATGCAAAATCAAGTGGGCCAAGAGGCAGGATGACTTCAGACAGGGATGTGGCATTTAAAATTGAGCGGGTTCTCATTAGGGAAGGCTTAGATTGTGGATGAAGGGCGTGTTGGAGGATGGGAAATCCAGGAAGCATCTCCAGGAGGAACAGGTGGGTTGAGAGCTGACTGGCAGGAAGGATCCAGCCTTCCACAGCCTTGTGAACACCTGAGACCCAAAGAGCCTTCCCAGGCAGAAGGCAGAGCGAGGATAGGAGTGTAATATGACTATGGCGTGTTCAAAGATCAAAAAGGTAGAAAGAGGAGGGTGGGAGAGCCAGCAAGCAATGAGCAGGCAGCCAGAGCCCAGGGCACGCCCTCCCTGGACGTTGGTCTTGGGAGACTGAGGTTGGCTCTTGGACTGCTGGCTGCTCTCAGTCTGCAAATTGCCCAGGCCTCCATCACTGAGAACACTTGGGAAAGCCAGGAGATTGGTCACGTTGTTGCTCCAAAATCATCCATGTGTTTTGTTTTTTTTCTCTCAATTTTATTTATTTGGGGCTTCTCTGGTGGCTCAGCTGGTAAAGAATTCGCCTGCAGTGCAGGAGGCCAAGGTTCAATCCCAGGGTCAGGAAGATCTCCTAGAGAAGGGAATGGCTACTCACTCCAGTATTCTTGCCTGGAAAACCCCCATAGACAGAGGAGCCTGGCACAGGTTGTTGATATAAAATTATTCTTGGGTTTTGTTTAAAATTATTTATTTATTTGGCCATGTTGGATCTTAATTGGTGCATACAGAATCTTCTTGGCATCATGCAGGATCTCTGGTTGCAGCGCACAGGCCTGTTTGCCCTGCAGCATGTGGGAGATTAATTCCCAGGCCAGGGATTGAGCCTGTGTCTCCTGCATTGCAAGGTGGATTCCTAACCATTGGACCACCAGGGAAGTCCCCCCACATCATCCTTGTTGATTGGTTTACTTAGATATATCTTGGGGAAAAAACCATGGTCAGCGGAGGATTTGGGGTATTTTCCCTTACTCTGGGTTGGAGCTTGACTTGGCCTGCCATGAGCTCTTTCATCACAGCACTTGAAGATCCCTCTTTATTTGATCCTAGTCCACTTGGAGGCCTCCAAGGTAATGTATTTCCCCTCAGACACTCCTTGGTTCGCTTATCACTCAGCATGGTTGAAAGATAAAATTTAAAGACTAAACTTTATTTATTATTCCAAGAAGAGTTGACATCAAGATCAATATATCCGGACAGAAGCTATTAACATTTTAATGAGTTACTCAGTAATATTTCAAAGATGTGTCAATGAGTCATGGCCCCTTTGATTAAGGATGTACTTCAGAAACTACTGTAAATATGTATAAGAAAGGCTCAGAAGGAAGAACTGTCACCCATCCATCCTGAGGAGTCATGAATAAAGAAGCTCACAAGGTGGCTGTCCCTGGGCTACACAGTTTACTGTAAGAGCAATAACCTTTTCAAATGCCACTGGTCTCCACTAGATGACAAACAAAGATGGCTACCATTGTCAATTGCCAGGTGTATCTGTGTTGGCAGGGGACCAGCAGGGGGCATGGTGTGGAATGGCGATGCTGAGGTTGAGGTAGAGAAGAAATGTCTGTACATCTTTCTTTTAGATCCAGCTCTGGGACATCAAATAGGGAGGGATAACACCTTGGAGAGGAAAACTGATCTCAGTTCAGTTTAGTTGCTCAGTTGTGTCAGACTCTTTGCA
This sequence comes from Antilocapra americana, assembly GCA_007570785.1. Classification (NCBI taxonomy): domain Eukaryota; kingdom Metazoa; phylum Chordata; class Mammalia; order Artiodactyla; family Antilocapridae; genus Antilocapra; species Antilocapra americana. The sequence continues at coordinate 6,221,885 of ML664172.1, read as the reverse complement.
ATCCCATGGACTGCAGCACGCCAGGCCTCCCTGTCCATCACCAACTCCTGGAGCTTAATGCAAACTCATGTCCATTGAGTCAGTGATGCCATCTAACCATCTCATTCTCTGTCGCCCCCTTCTCCTTCTGCCCTCAATCTTATCCAGCATCAGGGTCTTTTCAAATGAATCAGCTCTTCCCAGCAGGTGGCCAAAGTATAGGAGTTGCAGCTTCAACATCAGTCCTTCCAATGAACACCCAGGACTGATCTCCTTTAGGATGGACTGGTTGGATCTCCTTTCAGTCCAAGGGACTCTCAAGAGTCTTCTCCAACACCACAGCTCAAAAGCATCAATTCTTTGGCACTCAGATTTCTTTATAGTCCAACCCTCATATCCATACATGACTACTGGAAAAACCATAGCCTTGACTAGATGGACCTTTGTTGACAAAGTAATGTCTCTGCTTTTTAATATGCTGTCTAGGTTGGTCATAACTTTCCTTCCAAGGAGTAAGCGTCTTTTAATTTCATGGCTGCAATCACCATCTGCAGTGATTTTGGAGCCCCCCAAAATAAACTCTGCCACTGTTTCCACTGTTTCCCCATCTATTTGCCATGAAGTGATGGGACTGGATGTCATGATCTTAGTTCTCTGAATGTTGAGCTTTAACCCAACTTTTTCACTCTCCTCTTTCACTTTCATCAAACTGATCTAGGAAAGAGGAAAGTTATTGGAAAAGAGAAGACTGAGCAGGTCTGAGGAGGTGGCAGGGGTAAAGGGGCCAGCAGAAAGATGTGTGCACAGATGGTTTCAGTCTGGTGTGTTGAAAGCTTTGGTGTGAAGACTTTTTTGGGTATCCTCTTCCCTCCTTCATCCAATTCCTTGATTTATGGATGGGTGCTCTTGGGATCACCCTAGAGATCTTGAGCTGATTGGGCTCTAGACGGCTGATTTTCTACTCCTGCTGGTGGAATCTGATTCTGACCCTGGCCTCTCTCTGGGACTGTGGTCTCTGGAAGGCCACAGGTCTGTGTTTGTGCCAAGAAGCAGAGGCAAACTCATGTGTGGACTTGCGGAGAGGGAATATCCCAAGGCCCAATTTACCTTCCGGTGCAGACCCAGAATCCAGAGTTAGCCCTTGGGCTAGACTTGGGCTTGGAGGAGGGGTGGATGTGTGAACTTTCTAGTGATGAGCCATTTAACTCCTGAGCCAGAGCATGGGTGGTTTCCGGCTTCAGCAACTTGACATTAGGGCAGGGAAAAGAAGCTGGTAAATAGAGGTGATGTAGGGATGAGAGTGAGTCAAGGAAAGCATCCAGAAATGTTAATATAGTTCTGTGCTAGAAAGAGGAGGTGGAGAGGGAATGGGGGAGGACCACGCTGGTTTCTCACTACATGGCGCCTGTGACGCCAAGGAAATTTAAACCAAAAGAGATCCAGCATTTTCCATCCACTTTGCCATTTTTCTTTTCTGAAGACTATAAAGCCTGAATGACCTGAGTTCAGTCCCATCACACCTGTTTACTAGCTGTGAGTTTACTTCTCTGAATCACACAGGTTCAGCATTTGTCAAGTGTGACCCGTAACACTGTCGCCACCCTACAGGATTATAATGAACGTCAAATGAGGTCACGTGTATGAGGCACTTACTGCAGTCTGGTGCACGGAGGATCAGTGCTGTCTAGCGTGGCAGTCTGTATTGTTGCTAATGACAGCGACCTTGGGCTATTCTTTTTTCTTAGTTGATGAGGGCCAACTCATAAGCCACAGAGGATAAGATGGTTGGATGGCTCAATGGACATGAAGTTGAGGAAACTCTGGGAGATAGTGAAGGACAGGGAAGCTTGGTGTGCTGCAGTCCATGAAGTTGCAAGGAGTCGGACACGACTAAGGGACTGAATGAACAAATAAACACATAAGCCTGATGGAAAAGGAAAAGATGGGTGGCACCTGTAATGTTCTCCATATGATCTTTCAAATAGTTGCAGGATAATAGGGCTGGGAGGCAGCCTAACCTTGACTGCTCACTTTCTCTGAGATGACAGCTCAGTGATGCATTTCTCTGTTTTTCAGAATTTTGACAACTGTCTTGCTGAGTGTCTACCTGCACTTCTGGTTTTGCCAACATGATGACAAGGCTGATATGGAACAGATCTGGATACAAATGCCTAAAAAGCTGGATGAGTAAATGAATTAAAAAGTCATAGGTGAAAGAAAGGAGAAACCCCAGTACTAGAAATACAGAGGAAACTGAAAGACAAAAGGAAGCGGAGCCATTTGGCTCTGCCCTGGGACTTCCAGGGTGGAGAATTACCAGAATTAGGATTGAGTACTCATTTTAACACCCACTCAAGGGCTTCCCTGGTGGTTCAGATGGTAAAGAATCTGCCCACAATGCGAGAGACATGGGTTTCATCTTTGGGTTGGGAAGGTCCCTTGGAGGAGGGCATGGCAACCCACTCCAGTATTCTTGCCTGGAGAATCCTATGGACAGAGGAGCCTGGCGGGCTACAGTCCACCGGGTCACAAAGAGTTGGCCACGATGGAGTGACTAATACTTAACATTCAAGGATGGGGGACCTGCATCTCAGACCCCTTGCATCAAGATGCTCCAAGGACAGCAATGCCCTCTGAGAATGCAGGACCCAGAGGACAAGGTTTTTTGTTTTTTCCACACCCAAGGTTTGAGTGGGGAAAGAAGTTATGCTGTGAGAAATTAAAACCTTAAGCCCAAGCTAGATGCTATTTATACTAGCAATTTACCTTGATTTGTGGTGAGTGATTCTTAATCTAAGAACTTACTTAAAATTGGTTCCACAAACCAGGCAACAAAGAATCCCCTCTAAAGAAACTATCCTGGATGAAGACAAGCTCATAACAACTCTGGGACAAGATAGGAAACCCAGTGAGTGTGGGTGGGCAGCAGAGTCAGCAACAAGGGCCCATCAAGTGTCAGCTCTTGATCCAGGAGCTGGGAATCTTGTGAGCTGTGCAGGGTACACAGAAGACTCTGGAACCTGGAGAGTGGGCTTGAAATAACCATCCATCACAGCCCACTCTATGGACTCCATAAAGAAGGCTGAGCACCGAAGAATTGATGCTTTTGAAAAGTAGTGCTGGATAAGACTCTTGAGAGTCCCTTGAACAGCAAGGAGATCAAACCAGTCAACACTAAAGGAAACCAACCCTGAATATTCAGTGGAGGGACTGATGCCAAAGCTGAAGCTCCAATACTTTGGCCACTTGATGCAAAGAAATGACTCATTGGAAAAGACCCTGATGCTGGGAAAGATTGAAGACAGGAGGAGAAGGAGATGACAGAGGATGAGATGGTTAGGTAGCATCAGTGACTCAATGGACATGAATCTGAGCAAACTCCAGGGTGTAGTGGAGGACTGGTGTGCTGCAGTCCACAGGGTCACAAAGAGTTGGACACGACTTAGTGACTGAACAACAACACAGTCTACTCCGTAGCTATTCATGGATTTTCTTTCTGATCAGATAAGATGATAGTCATATACAACTCTTTTAAGACAAACTTTGTAAGAGGTTCTGAAGTCTCCCCAGAAGGTTTACCAGGGTAGAGAACATCTTTGGCTTTAATCCACCCAGTGTCCTTTCTTCCTCACAACAATCAGGTGCTTGTTTGGGTTCTGGTGGGTAGACTGCCAATCCCATGTCCTACTCCTAGGCACAGTTGTGGGCACATGATGCCTGCTTGATCAAACCTAGTATCCCATCCCTGGCCATAGTGATGATCCACACATGGGCATATGATGCAAGCCAGGGCACCAGAGTGTCCTTTCCTGAGGTTTTACGTGTGGATGCTGTGAAGAGCGAGACTCTCTCTGAACTTTAGTTTTGCTGAGATGGATAAAGCACAGGACTGGGAGTGTGGCTCTTCTCGTGTCTCTCCCTCCCCACCCACCCCAGTCACATGCAGAGAGCCCATCTACAGTAATAATAGTGAGAAGTGACTTTATGGAGCAATTACTAGGTGCCAGATGCTGTTCTGTGCTTCCTTGGTAGCTCAGCTGGTAAAGAATCTGCCTGCAATGCAGGAGACCCTGGTTCGATTCCTGGGTTGGGAAGATCTGCTAGAGAAGGGATAGGCTACCCAATCCAGTATTCTAGGGCTTCCTTGGTGGCTCAGCTGGTAAAGAATCTGCCTGCAATGTGGGAGACTTGGGTTTGATTCCTGGGTTGGGAAGATGCCCTGGAGAAGGGAAAGGCTACCCACTCCAGTATTCTGGCCTGGAGAATTCCATAGATTGTATAGTCAATGCAGTTGCAAAGAGTCGGACACAACTGGGTGACTTTCACTTTTTCAGGTGTTGTTTTGAGTGCTTTACAAGGATAAATCCACTAATGCCCATATCAGTCTTATGAGATAGTTTATTATACCCATTTTGAAGATGGAGAAACTGAGGTTCAGAGGGTTTAAGTAAATTGCCCTAAGGCCACACACCCATAAGTTATGGAATCTAGACTTGAACCTCAATAGTTTGGCTTCAGAGTCTCGTGCCTTAATAATACATGTATAGAAGCAGGACCATGAGAAAGACAGATGGACAGATGGATAGATGGATGGATGGATGGATGGACAGATGAGTAGTTAACCAGATAGATAGGAGTTCTAGTGTTACATGTGAGTTCCTGGACTCTGAGGCTAACCCTACTCTAGGATTCCCAATTTTTCATGCAATTAAATTTCATTTTTGTGTAACTTAGCTGAGTTGTTGTGGCTGGCCTTATTTGCTTCCCCCCCTTTTTTTGTACAATGAACACCCCTTTCCATTGCCCTTCTGGTTGCAGCATACACTTTGCCTTTGGAAACCACCCCTTACTCCCTGTGATTTCTGTTGGAGCTGCCAATCGAGGTGCCCCACCCTCTCCAGATCACATGGGTGGAGTACATGACCCAGGCTTGCCCGTTCAGGTGCCTGGTCCCCTGGCCATAGTAACTGGTTCAGGGATGGGCCCCTGCCTGAAGCTGGGTCCATCAGTGCCTCTTGGGAATTTTGTTTGGCAGAGAATGGGGGAGGTTGTCTCTGCTGGACTTGCTGTGTCAGGAGGCTGGGCAGTGGGGCTGTTGGGCGACTCAAGGTCAGGGGCTGTTCTGTTTCCCACAGCTGACTTCTCCACTGGGATGTCCCATCTCAGTTTATTCCAATCTACCCAGTTTTGGGTACTGTTCCTGGAACTTGGGACCCATTAACTCAAGGTGGGGCTTGAATAACTAGAGTTTCTTGTGTATCAACCTTACTTTCCCTTGCACTGCCTCACCAGCAACAGGGGCCTAGAACCATGCTTGGTTCCAACGGCCGTGTGCTTAGCAGGGCCTGCCCTTGCTCTGAAGCTCTTCTAGCACCATCTTGAAATTCTCAACAATTTTTGAATAAGCTTCCCGGCATTCTCGTTTTGCACTGGACCCTGCAAATTATGTCACCTCCCTCCCTGTTCACAGCTCTCCTGTTCCTGGATGGAAAGCAGTAGAATGGGCTTCTCTGGATTTTTCTCTCCCTTTGGCTGACTCTCCTGATCCCATGGCAGAGCGGGTAGAGGACAGGGGTAGAGGAGTAGGAGGGGAAGGAAGCAAGAACCGAGAAGGAGTCCCAAACTGGGGAAGTTGGCTTTGGGATAACTGAGGGCGGACAGTCGGTGGTGGCCCCCCATCTAAAACAGGGGGATGAGCCATGAGCTTCCTTGGCAACAAGGAAGGGCGGGAGCCTTGGGGCAGCAGTGAGGCAAAGCAGGTCCGTTGGCAGGACCTGTGATGAGCTGCTCACCGAACGCCATCAGCCCCCCAGCCCGAGTGAGAAATGACTCCAGCCTCGGAGGAACAGCCTTGATACTTGAGGGTCAAGTACCTGGAAACAGCAGAAACAAGGAACCTGTTTGATAAACGTAACTCTCAGCCAGTAGTTTGTTTCTACAAAATTGCAATTAAGCAGTCGCTGGCACTTCCAAACAAACACGGTACCAATATCTCTCTCTGTTGGGTTTTACTTAATGCCTTGTGACACCTGACGTCCTGTGTTGTTTGTCAAGCCCTGAAACGAGACCTGAGCCCTAACACAGATGTGTGAGGCAATCAGCAAAGCCTGTTGTCGCGACCATGTGCTGCTAAAGGGACATCCGTGCACTGGGGCACTTGCATGTTGGAAACACTCCCCAAATAAACAGTCTTCCCCCAACACACCCATTGCTGAGTTGATGATGTTTGTCTTAGAGAGGAGGGCTCCATACGTTCTCGAATTGCGCTCTTTTCCCCCCCTTGAGCAACTTATTCTTCTCAAGACTTGTCAGTGTATGACCCCACTGCAGATAGGGAATTAGAAACCGAGTCCCTGCATCAGATGCTACTCTTCTTAAAAAAAAAGGTATCCGGAGTTTGCTGGAGGCCCAGGGGTTAGGACTTGATGCTTTCCCTCCAGTGGGGCTGGGTTCAATCCCTGGTTAGAGAAGTAAGATTATGCAAGCCACATGGTAAGGCCAATATATATATAAAGTACACATATACATAGATTTAAAATCCAGGGATGTGTCTTATGTATATAATGGAAGGAATTTCATTATTAAGACATACATACAACTTACAGAAAACATCCAGGTGACAGCAAAAGGTTAAAATTACAGCCTCTTTTCATGTTGCCAGTAACAAGTGTGTGGATGTTTATTGAGGCAAAATTCACATAACTTAATATTAACCATTTTAAAATGAAAAACTCAGTGGCATTTAGCACATTCATAACCCTGTGCAACCACTCCTGTATTTACTGCCACAACACTCTCCTCATCCCAAAAGGAAACCGATTAAGCTGTTGCACCATGTTCTCTTCTCTCCCCAGCCCCCCTATTTTCCATTTCTATATATTTGCCTGTTCTGGATATTTCATATGAATGCCATCATACCATATGAGGTCTTTTGCATTTGGCTTCTTGACTTCAAGATTCCTCAACATGGTAGTGGGTACCAGTGTGCACCTTTCCTTTTCATATTCCACTGTGTGTTTATGGAGCATGTGTGGTTTCTTTCTTATGAAGTTACTTTGAGTCTGTTCCCTTGATCATTTGTGACTGGGTAGTCTTGTTGGCACTGGCTTTTGGATGATTTTGTGCACATGGCAAAAGGTGGTTCTCTGGCCAGGATGTGACAGAATGGCAAGTTGAAATTCCCTTCCACCTCCACCTTGGAACCACACTGGGGCAGAGTAGGATGGCCAAGAAGCATCCACAGTGGCACACGAAGGGTGTGTCAGGGACAAGTGTAAAACTGTGCTTCAGTGAGGTTTGTGCGCCAGCGTTCAGAACCTACATCCGCTGCCGGGAATGGCATTTTGGTCCCTCAGAGTTAAGCAAACAGTGAGCAGAGACATAAGTCCAGGGCTGGAATTCCGGCAGGTTAAGGAAAAGCTAATTCAACTAGTGTTCTTGGGGTGGGCTCCTAAAGGAAACGATTTGGAGAACTCTCTCTCTGTTGTGGAATTACATAAATGGAGTCTCTCACATATACTAATACAGTGGAATATTACTCAGCCATAAAAAAGAATGAGCTAATGCCATTTGCAGCAACATGGATGGCCCTAAAGACTATCACACTAAGTAAGTTAGACAGAGAAAGACAAACATCATATGATATTGCTTATATGCAGAATCTTTTTTTAAAAATGATACAAATGAACTTATTTACAAAACAGAAACAGATCTACAGACTTAGAGAGTGAACTTACAGTTACCAGGGAGAGTGGTACTGGGGGAAGGACAGTTAGGGAGTTTGGGGTGGAAATTTACACACGGCTATATTTCAAATAGATCACCAACAAGGACCTACTATATGGCAGAGGGAGTACTACTCCAATGTTCTATACCTGAATGGGAAAAGAATTTGAAAAAGAATAGACGCATGCATACTGTATAACTGGATCACTGTGCTGTCCACTTGAAACTAACACAGCATCCTTTATCAACTATACTTCAAATATAAATATCTTTTAAAAGTTGATTTTCCTGGTGGGGTGCAGTGGATAGGAATCCACCTGCCAATGCAGGGGACACCAGTCTATGTGCCACAGCTACTGAGCCTGCTCTCTCGTGCCAGCGTGCTGCGACTTCTGAAACCCATGCACCTCGAGCCTGTGCTCCCCAGCAAGAGAACCCACTGTGTGTCACAACTAGAGAGTGGCCCCAACTCACTGCAACCAGAGAAAAGCCTGCACGGAGGAGCAGAGACCCATCACAGCCAAAAGTAAATAAATAAAATTAAAAAAATTTTAACGAAGTCTCTCTTATTGGGAGGGAGGGTTTCCCACTTGGGGCTGCTTGTAAGTGAAAGCGTTAATCACTCAGTAGTGTCTGACTTTGCCACCTCGTGGACTACAGCCCAATAGGCTCTTCTGTTCACGGGATTCTCCAAGCAAGGATATTGGAGTGGGTTGCCATTCCCTTCTTCAGGGATCTTTCCAACTTGTGAGGCTGTTATTAAAGCTATCTTGCTTTGACAACTCAGGGTTTTCCTGAACTTTTCGATGTCCTGCTCAGAATTTCCATCAGGACACTCCTCTTCCCAGCCACCTTCTCTCCTGTGCTCCACCCACGTCTGGAGCCCCTACCAACAAGATGAGCTGAAAGCTGAAAGCTGAGGCCCCTCTGTCCGCTCAGGTTTGAAGGAATGGTCACCAAAGCCTCTTTAGTGTTTTTTTGTTTTGTTTCGTTTTTTTTTTTTTACCAAGAAGCATAAATGTGAGTTTGAGATGAAGATACATGATTCTTGAGTGAAATAAGATTTTATAAATGGGCTGTTTGTTTATGGGTTTGAAATATTGAAAAACAATACTGTACTGACTCTTAGAAGGGAAAGGAATTATTTTCTCTCCCTGATGAAATGCTGGGGATGATCGTTGGATAAAATAGGGATGGAGGTTTGCTTTTTAATGGTCCTACTGGGCATGGCCGGGCTTCCCTGGTGGCTCAGATGGTAAAAAAAAATCTGCCTGCAGTGCTGGAGACCTGGGTTTGATCCTAGGTCGGGAAGCTACCCTGGAGGAGGGCATGGCAACCCACCCCAGTATTCTTGCTTGGAGAATCCCATGGACAGAGGAGTCTGGCAAAGAGTCAGACATGACTGAGTGACTGACACTTTCACTTTCTTTCACTGGGCACGGCAGGAGCTAATTCTCTCACTCCTGTTCCCTCTTTTTCACCCTCTCTTGTTCTCATTCTTTATCAGCTGAGCCACCGGGGAAGCCCCTGTTCTCACTCACATACATGCAATTTAGTTTAAGATCGTTATTGATTTTTGCTCTGTGACCAGGACTCTGAAGCTATCAAAACCCCTCAAATAAATCAAATTCCCACAAGCCTCCTGTTGAATGTACAGGGCTGTGTTTGCTCAGCACCTCTAGCAGGGGCTGGCATACAGTTGATGCTTAATAAGTGCTGACAAAAGCAGAATATGACTTCCTGACTGGCTGTATCACGGTATCGGGGGCTGGCACACAGTAGGTGCTCAGTAAGTGCTGACAGAAGGAGGCATGCGACTTCTTGACTGGCTGTATCAGGGTATCAGGGGCTGGCACACAGTAGGTGCTCAGTAAGTGCCGACAGAAGGAGGGATGTGACTTCCTGACCGACTGTATCAGGGTATCAGGGGCTGGCACACAGTAGGTGCTCAGTAAGTGCCGACAGAAGGAGGCATGTGACTTCCTGACTGGCTGTATCAGGGTGTCAGGGGCTGGCACACAGTAGGTGCTCAGTAAGTGCCGACAGAAGGAGGCATGTGACTTCCTGACCTGCTGTATCAGTGTCTTCCTGGATCTGGCAGGCTGGAGATTAGCTCTGTGAGCCGTTCACGTTGGCTCTCCCAGGGGGATGGTGAGGGGCGGGCATTCTCACGCTGACCAGCAGGGCAGGGAAGGGACAGCCTGATGGGGTGAGCTCACGGCCCCATGTTGCCCTCTGAGACCCTTCACAGGCCCTCCGCTGTAAGGACATCAGTGACTCAAGCGGGGGTGTCCTCTGACAAGCCCCACCCTCTGCAATGCCAAAGCTGAAGTGGAAAAAATTGCGGCTCATCCCAGAGTGACAAACGGCGCTCCTGATGGGGATGCCATGGGTGTGTCGAAGACTGAGTCCCCGTGGGGCACCCATATGTCTGGTGAGAAGGAACACCCTGGGGTCTCTGGCCCCATTGGCTCAGCAAACCCTGGAGCCGCTTCACCCAACACGCTGGTGATGCTGGTTATGTGGGAAACACATCTCGTCATTGTTTACATCACGTGGAATGGCCTTTATCCATTCATTTATTGAACAGTTGATTTTTAAGCACCCACTGTGTGCCTAGAATTGCATGTACTCAAGCAGGTGAGAAAGACTATCAAACAGTAAACATGATAAGTAAGTAACAGAAATAATTGCAGCTGTCATTTAGTTGCTACATTGTGTCTGACTCTTTTACAACCCCTTGGACTGTTACTGGGTCAGTTTCTCAGTCCATGGGATTCTCCAGGCAAGAATACTGGAGTTGATGGCCATTTCCTTCTTCGGGGAATCTTCCCGACTCAGGGATCGAACAGAAATAGTAGGTGAGTGTAAACAGGACAGTCAGAGGGGGTCTTTTGCAGAAGATGACATTCAAGTTCAAAGCATCATATAGCTAATTCCCTCTGTGAAGCCTTACGAAGTAACACTTCCTAAAATGCATTATTTGAGCTCTTTCTAGCAAAAGGTTCCTTTAAATAAGTGGTTCTCTGTTGCCCATGCTACCCACCCCCACCCGCCACACAGCTGGAAATATTTTTGATCATCACGACTGAAGGAATTGCTACTGGCATCTAGTGGGTAGAGGCTACGGGTGCGACTAAAGATTGAACAAGGCTCAGGACGGCCCGCCCACGACAGCCGAATCCAGGCCAAAGTGTGGCCAGCGCCGTGGTGGAGGAGCCTGGTCTAGATGGGCAGACTGGCTTTTGCAGACACTGGGAAACCAAGGTGGATCCATCTGCCTTTCCCCTGGGCTCCTGCTGAAGGGTGGACCACACAGCGTTCAGCCGAGCAGATGGCAACGCCTGGTGCCCCCGACACATGCTGCCGACGTGGGGGTAAGAAAGCGAAAGACGATGATTTTCACTAACTGGTGTAACCCACCGGCAAATCTCAAGGGAAGGAAAATGAAACACACCCCGAGAAACTCTGTTTATGGTGCAGGAAGGGTTTAGTGACTTCACCGCTCAGATTACCACTCGGATATCAGTTTCAGCATCATCAACCTCCAATTTCCTGTTTTGCTTATCTTAGAATTACTTTTTTTTTTTATGTTTGCACAGCCCATATGGCTTTGGCTTCAAGTTGATTAGATATGGAACTGGTTCATAATGGATTAGAATGCAGGATTTGTTTGCTTTGTAATATTTTAAGAAAGAAATGAAAGAAGCCATAACGATGGAAAGAGATATTTTATATTTACAGTCTTATTCTTTTTTCATTACCGGAAAAGACAACTTATTTAGGAATGTGGATTATGGTTCTTGGTCACTTTTTGATTTGTGTTTCACTTTAGGGTTTTCCTGAGTTACAAATCCCTGCAGATTTGTGAGACTTAAAGAGTTTCATTTGTACATTTATTTTTCCTTTTAGCCTTTTTCTCCACCCCCTCCGACTTTTTTATTTTTTCTTTACATCTCCATTAAATGTTTTCCTACAAGCCAATCCGTGTGCCACTTTTTCCTGCATTGCCTGTACAGTTGGAAACATTCGAATCACTTCTGTGAAACCAGTGGCCCTGGCTGTTAAACACTGATCCACGGTGCATTGACACCCAGAATCCGGATGTCCTAGTTCAGCTCATATTTTGGTAAATATGTATTTTTTTGATCATTTCAAACTACCATGCAAAGCCACATCCTGCCGTTTGTTAGATGCTCCGAGCAGCACGATACGCTGCACACGGCTCTGTAGGCTGCGGAGGAAGTCTGCAGGGCTGGTTCTACGGCCAGGAGACCATCAGGGCCATCTCCACACACCCTCATGGCCCAGAAGATGAGCTGCTTTCAGGACCAGGACTGAGAGCTTGGATTCCTCGGGTTTTCTGAGTCCTAGAATTAGAGGTCTTTTGCAGATTTCAGCCTAACCCATCTTTAGGATTTTGTTGTTGTTCAGTCACTCAGCCGTGTCTGACACTTCAAAACCCCATGGACTGCAGCACACCAGGCCTCCCTGTCCATCACCAGCTCCCACAGCTTGCTCAAACTCATGTTCATCAAGTCAGAGATGCCATCCAACCATCTCATCCTCTGTCATCCTCCTGCCTTCAGTCTTTCCCAGCATCAGGGTCTTTTCCAATGAGTCAGCTCTTTGCATTAGGTGACCAAAGTATTGGAGCTTCAGCCTCAGCATCAGTCCCTCCCATGAATATCCAGGACTGAGTTCCTTCAGGATCTTACATCACTGTTAGAAATAGTATGCATAGTCACAGACTGAGGACCGGGGCTCAAGATCGAAGATATTTTTGTCTGATAGCCCTGGATCCCCACCTCCTGCACCAGTGTTCAAGGGACTTCACAGGCAGTTGTTGTCAGTTGGGTCCCTGCAGAAGATCAAGTCCTAACTCCTGGTACCTGGGAATGTGACCTTATTTGGCAATAAAGTCTTTGCAGATGTAATTAGGATGCAAGTTATAGGAAGAGGAGAGTGGACAGACACGTACAGCAGAAGCTGCCATGTAAAGGTGCAGACAGGTGGAGGGAAGATGGTCATGTGACAACAGCAGCAGTGATGGGAGCTATGTTGCTGCAAGCCAGGGGATTCCGAGGACTGCCAGCGACCACAAGAAGTGAGGAGAGAGGCATGGAGCAGGCATTCTCTCTGAGCCCCCAAGAAAGAGTCAGTCCCGCCCACAACTTCATTCTGGATTTCTGGCCCCTAAAACTGTGAGAGAATCAATTTCTGCTGTTTTAAGTCACACAGCTTGTTGTACTTTGTTACAGAAGCTCTAGGAAAGTAATATTCCTACATAACATATTAAAAAGCTGAACATATTACTTTGCCAACAAAGATCTGTCTAGTCAAAACTGTGGTTTTTCCAGTAGTCACATATGGCTGTGAGAGTTGGACTATAAAGAAAGCTGAGTGCCAGAGAATTGATGCTTTTGAACTGAAATGTTGGAGAAGACTCTTGGGAGTCCCTGGGACTGCAAGGAGATCCAACCAGTCCATCCCAAAGGAAATCAGTCATGAATATTCATTGGAGGGACTGATGCTGAAGCTGAAACTCCAATACTTTGACCACCTGATGTGGAGAACTGACTCATTTGAAAAGACCCTGATGCTGGGAAAGATTGAAGGCAGGAGGAGAAGGGGACGACAGAGGATGAGATGGTTGGATGGCATCACCAACGCAATGGCATGAGTCTCAGCAAGCTCCCGGAGTTGGTGATGGACAGGGAAGCCTGGTGTGCTGCAGTCCATGGGGTAGCAAAGAGTTGGACATGACTGAGCAACTGAACTGACTGAGGAAAGTGATATAGTAATGCTAATTTATTATTATTATTATTATAGTAACTCATTTGGAGAAACAAAAGGATTCTTCAAATTCCAATTTCTAGGAGAAGCTGAGAGCCGAGTATATTTAGCCTGGAACAATTAAATTGAATTTGTGTCTTAAAAAACAAGTGGGAAAACGTATTGGTAGTGGTTAAATGGGTACTATGAATTAACAATAAGGGAATTGGGGGTTGAATAGATATTTGTGTTTTTACTCAGAACAAAGCACTAAAGAAGGCACAGAAATGGCTCTCAGTCTTGGTTCAGTCTCTGGTGTTAACTGGTTTAGTTGGAGAACTAGTCAAGCGGGAAAAGACTTGCAGATCAACTTTGAATTCTTTGGTTGCACAGAGTTCAAAATGTCCTTGATTTACCATTGCCATTGAAATCAATAGGTTAAAAAAAAAAACTCGTTTGCTGGAAAATTGTTTTGGAGTTGCATCTTTTCTCTTGCTTTCCAAGTTCAGCTTGAAATGTAATTCTACAGTAAGTTTAGTTCAGTTCAGTCACTCAGTCATGTCTGGCTCTGTGACCCCATGAACTGCAGCATGCCAGGCCTCCCTGTCCATCACCAACTCCCGGAGTCTACCCAAACTCATGTCCATTGAGTCAGTGATGCCATTCAGCTATCTCATCTTCTGTCATCCCCTTCTCCTCCCACCCTCAATCTTCCCCAGCATCAGAGTCTTTTCAAATGAGTCACTCTTTACATCAGATGGCCAAAGTACTGAAGCTTCAGCTTCAGCATCAGTCCTTCCAATGTACACCCAGGACTGATTTCCTTCAGGATGGACTGGTTTGGATCTCCTTGCAGTCCAGGGGACTCTCAAGAGTCTTCTCCAACACCACAGTTCAAAAGCATCAATTCTTCAGCGCTCAGCTTTCTTTATAGTCCAACTCTCACATCCATACATGACTACTGGAAAAATTCAATAGTAAAGTTGATAGTAAATTAGTTCATTGATTGTCACTAACCTGCACTCAGTTCCCCCTGCAGCCCCCTCAAAGTGGAAAATGCATTCAAGTATTTTACACGTCAATCACAGGAATGTGTTGGCTGCTGGAAATAGTTTTCTGGCTCCTAAGAATAGTTCTATCTCCAGTCCTCAGTTTGTTGAGATCCCATTATACAGAAAAGGAAGAAAGAAATGAAAGTACCATTTCTACTTCCAGCATGAATCTAGGATGATGAGTCTTATTAAATTCCATATCAGTGCCTTAAATCTCAAAACCCAGGATCCACTCTGATGCCTGTGGGTGACCCTGCAGTGGTCTGTGCTCTGTGTGTGCTCAGTCACTCAGTCGTGTCCGACTCTTTTGCACCCCCCTGGTCTGTAGGAGCCACCAGGCTTCTCTGTCCATGGAATTGTCCAGGCAAGAATACTGGAATGGTTGCCATGCCCTCCTCCAGGGAATCTTCCTGACCCAAGGATCAAACCCGCATCTCCTGCGTATGCGTTGGCAGGCAGATTCTTTACCACTGCACCACAGTCTGGCAGTGCCATAGTGGTTCTCCAGGGGCTGCTGTCCCGAATGGACTCCTTGTACTGGAGAGGAAGACCGTGGCACCTCTAGATGGGGGGTGTGTAGACACCAGCAGACTGTACAGGCTGCTGTGAGCTGCTTGGGTGCATTAACTTCGGGGCTTCTGGTACCCCATCCAAAAAATGCTGATACTCAACTGGACGGGCAACATGTATCTACTGGGCACCTGGGAAATCAGATGACCTGGCACGAAGGGGATATCCATGGGAGCTGGTCCAGTGACACCAAAGCCCTTGTGGATGATATTTTAGGCTGGCTCACACTGTAGGTGTTGGATGGGCTAGTTGCTGGGAGTTCAGGGAAGAGAAGAATCCAGCAGAGGGAAAGAGGGTCTATGTGGGGAGAAGGGGAGAGGTGATGGATATGACAGAAGAAAGAACACTTGCTTCCCAATTCCCACCTGGCCCATCCAGGCCGCAGATCAGAGGGGTGGGGTGGGGAGGGAGGTGGGAGGGGAGTTCAGTTCGGGGGGCACACATACACCCAAGGCTGATTCATGTGAATGTTCGGCAAAACCCACCACAATCAATTCAGTTCAGTTCGGTCTCTCAGTAGTGTCCGACTCTTTGCAACCCCATGGACTGCAGCACGCCAGGCCTCCCTGGCATCACCAGCTTCCACAGCCTGCTCAAACTCATGCCCATTGAGTCGGTGATGCCATCCAACCATCTCATCCTCTGTCGTTCCCTTCTCCTCCTGCCGTCAATCTTTTCCAGCATCAGGGTCTTTTCAAATGAGTCAGTTCTTCACACCAGGTAGCCAAAGTATTGGAGTTTCAGCTTCAGCATCAGTCCTTCCAATGAATATTCAAAACTGATTTCCTTTAGGATGGACTGGTTGGATCTCCTTGCAATATTGCAAAATAATAAGCCACCAATTAAAATAAATAAATTAATTTTAAAAATCTCTAACAAACCTTTACAACTGTTTTTTTATGTTTTTTTTTTAAAAAAGAACAGAGAAAATAGCACCTGTACTAACCAACTCTTCTGGTGTATAAATATGAAGGGCAACTGAGGAGCATCATACTTTAAAAGGAGAAATAGGCCAAGCAGGAGGACCTAGATGATGAAAAAAAAAAAAAAACTAATGTGAGAGAAAGAATAGATAAACTACGCAACAGAGAACTCAAAATAAAATTTCTATCCAACCTTCCAATAGGTATATTAGAGGAATTTTTGAAGGTATCACAGCTGTAAAATGAGAACAGTTGCTCTAAAAAAGGAGCACTTAAGAGAATAAGGAAGAGTTCTTGACACTGAAAACTATTGTTATCAAAATAAAACCTGTAATAAAAGACTTGGAAGGAAGAGCAAAGGCAGTCTTCCAGAATAAAAAGATGGAAATTAAGAAAGAAAATGCAGGTGACATAGAGGATCAATTCAGTAAGTCCAGCATCTTTAAAAATTAATTTATTTTAATTGGAGGATAATTACTTTACAATATTGTGGTGGTTTTTGCCATAGATTGACATGAATCATCCACAGGTGCACATGTGTCCCCCCATCCTGAAACCCCTCCCACCTCCCTCCCCACCCCATCCCTCTCGGTTGTCCCAGAGCACCGGCTTTGAGTGCCCTGCTTCATGCATCAAACACCATCTATTTCATATATGGTAATATACATGCTTCAATGCTATTCTCTTAAATCATCCCACCCTCCTCTTCTCCCACACAGTCCAAAAGTCTGTTCTTTACATCTGTGTCTCTTTTGCTGCCTTGCATATAGGATCATCATTACCATCTTTCTAAATTCCATATATATGTGTTAATATACTGTATTGGTGTTTCTCTTTCTGACTTACTTCACTCTGTACAATAGGAATCCAGTTTCATCCACCTCATTAGAACTGATTCAAATGCATTCTAATCTTCCTGACCCAGGAATCAAACTGGGGTCTCCTGCATTGCAGGCAAAATTCTTTACCAACTGAGCTATCAGGGAAGCCTCCATTCTTTTTTCATAGCTGAGTACTATTCCATTGTGTATATGTACCACAATTTCCTTATCCATTCCTCTGCCAATGGGCATCTAGGTTGCTTCCATGTCCTAGCTACTGTAAATAGTGCTGCAATGAACATTGGGGTGCATGTGTCTCTTTCAGTTCTGGTTTCCTTGGTTTGTATGCCCAGGCTGGGTCATACGGCAGTTCTAGTTCCAGTTTTCTAAGCAGTCTCCACACTGTATTCCATAGTGGCTGTACCAGTTTGCAGTAAGTCCAGCATTTTATCAGATGACAGTTTCAAAAGTGCAAAAGAAGAACACTGAAAATAAGAAATATTCAGAAAAAAAATGATAAAAGGAAACAATCAGAACTTAAGTCTATCAGAGCTGAAGAGAAACACAGGCTCAGATAAAGTGTTCGACAAATATCAGGCAAGTTGAAGAGGTCAAATTTCACCCTTAGACACATGCTTGTGAATTTTCCAAACACCAAACATAAAGAGTAGACCTTAAAAACTTGCAAATGCAAGGAACAGTTATATACAAAGGTCCAAGAACCACATTTGCATGGAATTTCTCATTAGCAGCACTGGATATTAGAAAACAGCAAGGCGGTCCCCGGCCAGATCACCCTGAATGTGTCTGATCTTGTCCGATCTCGGAAGCTAAGCAGGGTCCGGACTGGTTAGTACTTGGGTGGGAGAAAACAGTAAGACAATGCCTTCAAGGGAAAGGATTTTGAATCACTGAAGGAAAGTGATTTCAAACATAGGACTTTGTATCTTGAAACCTGTCAATCAAGTGAGAAGGTAATATAACGACATTTCATACATGAAAAGACTCAACTTTTTACCTTCCATGGACTCTATCTTGAAAAATTACCTCGGGGTATGCTCCAGTAAAACAATGGCAATTGTAACTAGCAATTATTGAGAGCTTACAAAATGTCAGGCACCGCTGTAAGCTTGTGCCAACGCAGTGGTGCCCAGTTGTGAGGTCTGGGCGGCATGTGGAGAGGGTCCATCCTGACGCCTTGATCCTCCTCAAATAAGTGCTCACATCCTGTCTGTCCGAATGAAAGCCCAGATTCTCTAGGAAAATGTTTCCACTTGCTTTTGGAAAACACTTTGCTCTTCTGATGCTAGTTGAGTAGCAACCGCCAGCGTCTCAAATCAGCCGAGAAAGCTTACCTGTGGTGTCCATCCACAGATGGCCATCCGCAGCCGCCCCAGTCCTCAGACCCTGGTCTGAGCGGTCTGCCTCTCACCTTTGCTGACTGCTCAGTGCGTGCTCCAAGTCCTTTCCAGTAGCTCTGCAAAGGGGAACCTTGGACTCCTCCTGCGCTCTCCCAGATGTGGGCCACGAAGGGCCAAGGGGACGTTGCCATCAGAGATCTGAAGGGAAGGATCCTTGCTGCCCCAGCTGATGCCCGCTGAACTCCACCCGCAAGCTGCATCAGATGGAGTGCTGGTGGCTGCTCATGGTGTACAATACGCAGCACAAATCCGGGGGAAACTGCCAGGTACTCTTCTGAACACTTTTCATGAACACATTTCCTCTTCACAATTACCCTGAGTTGGCTTACTACTAACACATCATTATAATCCCACTTTATACACAAGGAAGCTGAGGCATAGGAGTTATGAAACGGGTCCAAAGTTATACAGCTACTCCGTACTGCCGGAAATTGCGCTCTCTACATCTGTGTCTCTATTTCTTGTTATCAGATAGGTTCACCTGCACCATTTTCCTAGATTTCACATATATGCGGCTAATATATGCATAATTATAAAATACGTGTAATGCGTTCATATACCCCCTAATTCCTTAATCGCTGCTCTCTTTCGCATTCCGAGGGCAAGCCTGGAGCATGCAGGCTTGAGAAGCAGTGATGCCAAGAGCCCGCTGCTGCCGTTGAAGGTCCATGTTTCTGCCCTGAGCACTGTCGTGTGCTCTAGTGTCTGATTTTCACCATGACGGAGGTGGCTCTGGTGTTCTTTATTAGGCAGAAGATGGGGAAGCTGGAGAGCTTCAGCGACCTGCCCCAGCCTCTTTCCCAGGGAGTAGCCTGTGGGTCTTTATGTGTCCAGGGAGGGTTCCTCCCCTCCCCCAGGGCTGACCTGGGTCAGGGAGCTCAGGTGGGATGTGAGGTGTGGGGTAGGTGGGGAGACGGGCCCCCCTGAGGCTCCACAGAGGCCCGGGGTGGGGGTGGATGAGCCGAGGGCCAGAGGGAACTGCGTTCTCCTCCCAGGGGCCTCCTGGCCGGCCCTGCACCCGCCCAGCACCCAATGGTGTCACTAAGTGATCACCCAGGGCCAGCAGCCTGGCTTGCTCCTCCCCCCAGGACCCACCTGGAACTTTCTGTGGGGGCTTTGGGCCCCTAAAGCGGGTCAGGATGCCAAGCCCTTCCCTGGCAGCTTTGGGACAAAGCTCCTTCTCACAGCCCCATGAATCCGCCTCGGGACATGTTGTGCAGTGCCGCGCCGAGTGCAGGCCCTGAGCAGAGGGGGCTGGGCAAGGAGCAAGTTCTCAGTCTTTTCTTTTTTTTTTAAAGATTCTTGGGAAATTTTTATTTATTTATTTATTTTAACTGGAGGCTAATTACTTTACGATATTGCAGTGGTTTCTGCTATACACTGCCATGAGTCAGCCATGGGTATACATGTGTTCCCCATCCTGAATCTTGGACAATTTTTAAAGTCTTTACGGAATTTGTCACACTCTCGCTTCTGTTTTAAGTTTTGTTTTCTGACCGTGATGCAGGTGGGATCTCCGCTCCCCCCCCAAGGGATGGGACCTGCGGCCGTTGCACTGGAAGAAGGCCAAGTCTTAACCACTGGACACCAGGGGGGCCCCCAAGTTCTCATTCTTCCAGAACATTCCTTCCACACAGGTGGGGTTCAGGGACCCCAGGGGTGAGGAGTCAAGGACAGCCTGAGATAAGAATGTGGAGCTTCTCCCACAGGCGTTGGTCAGGGTCAGCTTCTGGGACTGAGAGGTCAGGTCCCGGGGTCTTCTGCCCTGCTGGTTAGCTTCTGGCCTTCTTGGGGAAAAAAACAAAAAAATTTAAAACAACTGCAGGCACCGGTGACTGAGGAGATTCCCACCAGAGCACCCTCATCGCCTGTGTCTCACACAAAGCCTGGCCTGCAGGACCCGGGTGATCAAACCCATGAGGGTTCCCTTTGCTTGCGAAACCTGCTGGAGGAGGGGTGTGTCCGGGTGTCTTGGATTCTCCGCTTGTCTGTCACCGTGCAGGGCCAGCTTCACGTCCCAGGGAACGTCGGTCTGGCTGTCCGATCCCTGGGACAGCCGGCTCCAGAGGCAGAAGAGGCCATTTCTCTTGCCGGTTTCTGGTTCTCAGACTTCCTAAGAGGCAGTCATTCCTACTCACCGTGTTCACTCTGTCCGTTGAGTCTGTGGGGTCACAAAATTTCTAATCCATAAATGACCCCTGCCGGCGCTTCCCCAGGACAAACTAGTGGACGGTGGGGAGGAGAAGGAGGAGGCATACGCTGCAAAGATGCAGGCCACCCCTGCCAACTGCTTTTCCTTTTAAACATCACAAGTGGCTTCTCTTCTTTTTTTCTGGTTTTAGAATTAGAGGGAAAGATGAACGCTTATGTAGGTTGATCAGACTCACTGAAGGATGAAACCCCAAATTTGTCCGTTTGGTGATGGAACAAAGACCCTCTTATTTTTCCAGCTCAGGAAACAGTAGAAGGTGCAACTTTCAAGCACCCTGCTCTTATCAACAGCAGCAGAAGGCTAAACATTAGTCTTCTGGTTAATGGGTTTTCACAACTCAAACATCAGCGCAGGTCACCTTTCTGTGTCACCTGCTCAACCACCCACTCCTTTCCCCCTCTCCCAAGACCTCAGATGGGAGACCAAGTAAAACCTCTTCCTGACCTGGGCCACCTACGCTCCAGGCTGGCCTTGTGTTGGATGGGGGTTGACTGCAGACCAGTCCTGCAACCTGAGAATCAGAGGCAGTAAGAGCGCTTTCCAAACCCTGTGACCCTCGGAAGACTGTTTTGTTGTTGTTGTTGTTATATAACTGCAGTAACTTTATTTTTTTTTAATTTTTTTTCCTTTTATTGTTTTTGCCATACAATGCCATGATATCACCATGGGTCTACATATGCTCCCTCTCCAGAACCCCCCTCCCTCCCTGAAGACTGTTGCCCGGGTGGAAGAGGCAGTCTGAGAGCTGGTGCTAAGTCATCGCAGGGTGTGGCGCAGGTCAGTGGATTTGGGGACAATGCAAAGACCATCAGGATGCTTGGCTTCCAAAAGCACGGCCCTTGGGCTGGCAAGGTCCCCCAGCCCTCCTCCCTCTGAGCTCCCCTGCCCCCCTCCTCTTCCCTGGCCCCCACATGTCCTGGTTGGGTCTTGACATTAAGCAGGAGCATTTGCCTTCCATTCAGGAGGCTGACTTCTCAAATTGCGGCTTCTGCCAGGCCGCTTCTGGAAACTTGGGTTTTCCTCTTATTTTCAGAGACATGGTTCCTCTCTATCATCTGGGCCGGGAGGCAAGGCTGAGGTCCTGCTCTCAGGACCACTGCCCCCATGCTGGGAAGCTTCTCAGTCTATCCTTGGGAGACCTGGCCTTGCTCATCCTCACCCCCCTCTCCACCTAGGTCTGACGTTTCCTTCCTGAACTGAGGGCCTGTGGCCTGCCGTGGCCGTCTGCCAGCCCAGCTGCCTGCTTCTAGACCCTGGACCCTCCTTTCCTCCTGGGTCCCTGCCAGGACTCCCCAGGACTGCACGGTGGTGGGCTGGGCTCTCTCCGCTCGTCTGGACTCCCTCCCTGCCTGGCCCTGCCCAGGCTGGCCTTCTGTCTGGCCCTAACCCCCTGCTCTGCCCGCGGTCCAGGGCTCAATTGTCCCAGCCTGCACTCTCTGGCCTGGTCTCCGGTGTGAAGACCCACAACCAGAGCCCCCCACCACTGCTGAGGCCCAGGAGCCTTCCAGGAAGAATCACCCGTCCACTCTTTGGGGAAAATTGGTGTCCATTCTTTGCCTCTGTGAGATGCAATTTCCCAAGAGAAGGGGGAGGGTCTCCTTTTATCCTTTGAAGAACGGCATAAAGTGGGAATATCTGTACATAATGCTGTGCACCCAAGAAGACCGGTGTTCTCACGGGCAACTGTTACTCCAGGGCTGGACTCAGGGTCCAGAGGAAACGCTCACCAGCTAGCCAGGCATATGGGTGTCACAGGGAGGTTCACGAGGTGCACTGGTGTTCTTTTCTCATCAGGGGGTAACACGTGGGCCAGCTGTGTATGTTTGCATATGGCAGGCCTTCCCTTAGTGTTGGCTGAATGGAGAAATGCCCAAGGGACCCCAGAAGAAAAGGCGAGGGCAAAGGAAGAAGGGGAAACAGTGCGATTCCACGCCTGCCTTCCCCAACCCTCCATGAGAAGACGGGTAATCAGCCCCTACTGGAGCTGTGTAACTGCCCTTTAGGAATTCAGCATGTCCCTAGTAGAGGGTACTGGGGGCAAATGAAGCCCTTTAGGACAGAGGGTTAGAAGGACATTTGGTAAATCCCTCCATAACTGGGTGGCTTCAGAAATGTCTTGCAGTTCTGGAGGATAAAAGTCTGAAATCAGGATGTCAGCAGGGTGGGTGTCTTCTGAGGCCCCTCTCTTTGGCTTGTAGGTGTTGGTCTCCTTCCTACGTCCTCAAGTGGTCTGCCCTGTCTCTGTGTGTGTCCTATTTCCCCTTTTTATAGGATATCAGTCATTTTGGGTTAAGGGCTACCATACTCTGGTATGACCTCATCTTAATTAATGTCACCTGTGTAATTGCAATGACTCCGTGTCCAAATACAGTCATAGTCTGAGGTTGGGGGGTTAGGACTTCAACAGGTGAATTTCAGCCCATAGCAGGGGGCCTTGGGGGTGGCGGGGGGGTGCAGTCTTTGACAGCCGGGGTGACAAGGGTGGGAAATTGTCTGCTGGGGACAGTGCTCATCATTGCACGGAGCTTGTCACCTTCTTTCCATCTTGGCCGCAGGGTGCGGTGTGCAGGAGTTCAGGGACTGAACCTGTGCCCCCTGCAGTGGAAGCAAGGCGTCTTCACCAGCGCACCCACGGTTCTTCAGGAGAATCGTGCTTCACTTGAAGGAGGATAGAAAGTGCCCAAGAGCTGAACTCGCCCGTCCTGATTCCACAGCTCTCGGTGGGACTCCCATCTACCTTCAGGCTGGCCGCTGGGCCCACTCCTGTAGGGGCGGCCGAGGGGTGGCCGAGGCGGTGCGGCTGTGGTCCTCTGCCGTGGCTCCCGCCAGGTTCGGGTCGGAGAGTGTGGAGGTGGGAGACGGGACATGGCACAGATGACAGGTCACAGCCTGCTCCGGGGCCACGCCAGCATCCTGGGGAAGGAGAGAACGCCGTCCCCCGTGGAGGCAAGCTTGAGGCTGGGCCAGTGGTTGGAAGGGTGCTGGGCAGGTAGGCAAGGGAGAGGACAGGACTGGGTGTGTTTAAGGGTGTGAGTGGTCCAGGTTGGTGGAAGCCTGCAGAGGCATGGGTACTGGGCTCCCGTTAAGGAGGCCCCCGCCAAGGAGCCAGATAGTCTTCCGGAGTCAGGCCAGGGCCATCAGTGGTCTTTGATGGGAGGCCTGGGGTGACAGTGAGGTGTTCAGACCCCTAGTCTGCGTGAGGGACTCACAGAGGACCTGGGCGATAAGGGAAGAGGCAGGGGGGTGCTGGAGCAGGAGGGAAGGAGGTGGGGCAGGCCTGGGGTGGGTCTGGGGGTGGCCACATCAGAAGCAGCGTCAAAGCACCTGCCTGTAGGCTGTGGGGCTCTCTGGGGAGAAACAGGCTATGTAGATGGGAACAGAGGCAGTCAGAGGGAAGGAGGCATTTGCCATCTTCAGAGGCCCCAGGAGGAGACACAGAGCAGCTGAAGAAGGCAGGTCTGGCCTGGAGGCTAGGAGACAAAGGCAGCAGATAGAGTTGTCGATGTGGGGGTGGGGGGTGTTCCTATGATAGAAGCTTTGAGGGAGCAGGCAAGATCCCCCGGTGAGGGGGAGGAGGACCCAAGGAGGAGAGGCGCGCTGGTAGAAGAACCTAAGCTCCCTGGGGTAGGGACCGCCTGTCACTGCAGCCGCAGTGTGCCTGGCACAGAGTAGGCGCTTGGTAAGTGCTTGTTTTAGCGCTGGAAGGAAAAGAGCTGGGATAGAGTCTCTGCAGCCAAGGCTGAGAAGTGCTTCTGGAAAGGGAAGTGGTCTACCTTGGGGCGGCAACCGTGGACCTCTCGTATCATATCAGGTTCCTGGGGTGGCGGCACCGATGGCCACAAGCCACCGTGCCTTAACACAATGGAAGTTTATCCTCTCGCGGTTACGGAGACCAGAAGTCTGAAATTCAGGTGTCGATAAGCCACAGTCAGTCCCTTTATTTTTTACAAAATTATTTATGTATTTGGCGGCATCAGTTCTCAGTTGCAGCACCTGGACCTTTCACTGCGGTGTGGGGGTTCTCTATTTGTGGCGCAGGCTCAGTAGTTGTGACGCTCATGCTTAGCTGCTCCACGGCATGTTGGGATCTTTGTTGCCTGACCGGGGATCGAACATGCATCCCTTGCATGGCAAGGCAGATTCTTAACCACTGGACCACCAAGGAAGTCCGCCAGGCTCCTTCTAGAGGCTTTAGGGAAGGGTCCTTCCTTGCCTCTTCCAGCTCTCTGTGGCCCCTGGCACTCCTTGGCTTGTGGACGCATCACTTCAGCCTTCACCTCTGCCTATACATGGCTTCTCCCCCGTGTCTCTCTTGTGCCCTTTCCCTTTCTGACTCTTCCAGGGACACCTGTCATTGGACTTAGGGCTCACCACCATCCACAATGAGGATGATGAGGATGAGGATGATCTTGAGATCTTTACCTTAATAACGTCTGCATGCACATATGCTCAGTCACTTCACACGTGTCTGACGCTTTGTGACCCCATGGACTGCAGCCCGACAGGCTCCTCTGCCCATGGGATTCTCCAGGCAAGAGTACTGGAGTGGGTTGCCATGCCCTCCTCCAGGGGATCTTCCTGACCCAGCGGTTGAACCCAAGTCTCCTGTGTCTCCAGTACTGCAGGCAGATTCTTTACCGCTGAGCCACCTGGGAAGCACAATTATATCTGCAAAGACCTTTATTCGAAGCTAAGTTCACATTCTTACATTCTAGGTGGATGTGAATTTTGGTAGGGCCACCAGTCAACCCAGTATGACCAGAGACTGACATTTCTTGACAGTGAAAGAAGAGAAAGCATGTATAAAGGTTAACGATAGGTTTCAAGCTTTGCTTAGAAGTAATAGAACAGAGAGGAGAAGAAAAGGTTGGCAATGTTGGAAGGGCAGGGGGTGACTGAAAAACAGTCCATGGAGGGAGTTTGGAGATAATGGGCAGGGCTACCTCATGTTCAGTTTAGTAAGAGCCAAGGCCTGCCCTGGTAGCTCAGATGGTAAAGAATCTTCCTGTCATGAAGGAGACCCAGGTTCAATTCCTGGGTTGGGAAGATCCCCTGGAGAAGGAAATGGCACCCCACTCCAGTATTTTTGCCTGAAAAATTTCCATGAACAGAGAAACCTGGCAGGCTACAGTCCATGGGGTCGCTAAGAGTCAGCCACGACTGAGCAGGCACGTTGGATTGAAAACCCACCTGAATGATCTCGCCTTAACATAACCAGTTACATCTGCAATGACTCTATTTCCAAATAACATCACATTCACAGGTACCAATGGCTGAAATTTCAACATGTCTTTTTGAGGGAATGACAATCCGTAACAAACATATTCGACAGAGCTGGGGAAGTTCTTCAAGAGCCTTAGAAACAGCAGCCCCAAGAATCCAAGAAACTTCATTGGGAGCACAGGGAATCTTGTGTCTGGCTGCATTTATACTCAGAGAATCCCCGTGTGGCTTGAGCTCCAGCGACAGGTAGAGGGGCCAAAGTACCATAGCTTGTCCAGGGTTGACTGTGGCCTTCGTGAGTGGAAAGACATTCAGGCCAGCTTGGAAGAACGGCACCAGCTCACCCCCATCCTCAGCCCCCTGCCCCCTCCCCATTGCCCAGGACTCTCTTTGATCATCCCTCTAAATCACCACCCCCCTAAACGCTGGTTGCTGGTCATGAGCCCAGGTCTCAGCACCCAGGGATTGGGGGTAAGAGACAGACTTTTTTTTTTTTTTCTCAGCTTCAACCAGCTCCTAGATTCTTGGCTTCTGATGGATCAGAAGTGAATGAACTGAAAAACTCACAGAGGCAGCTGGCCCCAAATTCCCAAATGCCAGAAATTTCAGAAATACAGATGTCCAGACCAGCTGCTCAGAGGTGGGGATAAAAGGCCAAACAGGTTAGTAGTGGAGATGATGCCATTCTAGCCAAGTCCCTAGGAGGACCTTCCATCCTAGATGCCTGGAATCCTTCCAGGACTGGATGGGAAAGCTGCGGTCACCCCACCCACCCACAGGGTGTCCTGACCCCCAAGGCCACCGTTTGCAGTGAGCCAGGCGCCCCCTGGTGGACACTGTTGACTACTCCCCTTAGGAAAGAGCTTGCTGGCAATTCTAGGAACGGTTGGCTCCACCAGGATGCAACAGGCTCAGAAGAAAACAGGACAAGATCATCTAAGATGCGCCTCTGGATTCAAAGATAAGGGCATGCAGGCCAAGAAGAAAAGGGACATTTCCATGGTCATACAGCTAATTAAGGGCAGAGCAGCTTAGAACCCTTGGTTGTCTAACAGAACATCGAGGATCGCTTAACACCATGAAGAATTGGGTCCTTAGAGCCTCCTCCTGTCTTTAACTGAAAATATCTTCAGTTGGGGTGGGACAGTTTTAGGCTTCTCCCCCAATCCTTATATGATTGATGATGGGTGAGATATTGGGTGTGTGCTAAGTCGCTTCAGTCGTGTCCGACTCTGCGACCCTGTGGACCGTAGCCCACCAGGCTCCTCTGTCCATGGGATTTTCCAGGCAAGAACCCTGCAGTGGGTTGCCCTTGCCTTCTCCAGGGGACCTTCCCCACCTAGGGATTGAACCCTGGTCTCCCACATTGAAGGCAGATTCTTTACCATTTGAGCCATCAGGGAAGCCCCTGGTTATTAGGTGGTGTCATGGAAAACAGGGGAAACCACAGTGTTCTAATCACCCAAGAGACTTCCTTCTGCTTTAGTGTGCTAGTTGCCTTCTGGAAATATTTTTTATTTAGTCATTTTTTATAGTTTTTAATTGAAGGAAAGATTCTTTAAATTCTATAGTGGCTTACAGTTTTCAAAAGCTTAACACACCTGATTTCATATAATCCTGTAATAACCCTTTTCTCTCCTTACCCTTGTGTTGGTCCTCCCCCTTCCCCCCTTGCCCCTGGTAACAACTAGCTTGTTCCCTGTATGTCAGTCTTTTCTTTGACAAACTTATTTTCAATCGGGGATGATGTAGAGTTTCTAACTAGGGATTTTCCAAAAAATGAGTATCTTGGGGAGGGATAAAGTAGGCATATTCTCTTATAGAAAATGTTTCTTGGGATTTCCCGGGATTCCAGTGGTTAAGACTTTGCTTCCACTGCAGAAAGCACAGGTTGGATTTCTGGTCAGGGAACTAGGATCCCACATGCTGTGCTGTATGGTCAATAAAAAATTAATTAATTAATTTAAAAAAATGGAAATATTTCTTAGAGAAAGTACTGTAGCCTATTCCATCATTTCCCAGAATTAGGTGGGGAAATTGCCATTTTCAAGAGACTTGTTGATGTTTGGCCTCCAGCCACAAAATCAGGGTTCCTACATTCAGGGGACAGGGCTTCCTTCTCCCCACATTTCTATGATTTGCAAATGCCTTAGAGACTTTTATTAATGAGGACCGCCCATTTTGCTGTGATGGTGTCTCCAGACCTGAAACTTCAGGGGATTCCTACAGACATACAGGGCTAAGCTTATTTATGGAGCTAGTAATATATAGCGCTATGTATTTATACTCAATCTCCTTCCAAAAAACCTTGGGAGCTGCTGTGCACAAACCGAATAACATTGTTTGGTTTAGGTTTATATATGGCAATGTTAATGAAACAACAAGAAAACCCCCCAAGACCTTGCAAAGGAGAAGGAAGCAGATATAGTAAGCAGACCATTCTGAGGCTTATCCTTGAAGGTGGCTCTAAACGTCCTAGGAGCCACCGGGCTGCATAACGTTCATTATTAGAAGGAGGGGAGCCAGCAATCTTCACAGAGGCCTTTTCCCTGTGGCATTATATTCCTTAAAAAATTTGAATCTTTCCTGGGACCTCTATTGGGCTCACTGGGTGACAAACAGAGCCCCGCCCTTGACAGTGATATCAGCCCAAACGCAGAAGCAGTTCTCACTCAGCTGTTTCTTGCAATGACCTCCATGAAGTCTAAAGGGGTAACAACACACACGGACATGCTGGAGCAACTCATCCACCGGGTCCGGGTAGCAGCGTTCCTTGCATGTGGGCCTCATGAGGGGACGGGACGTCAGTCCACTTAGGGCTGGAGACCACCCTCAGGCAAGGCCCGATAGATGCCGGGGGTCCTGAGAGGCACAAGGATTCTCGGGAGCACAGCTTCAGAACCTGCCTGCGCACACGTGTGTTGACGCTTTGAAAGCTCCCCCACGGCTGGTCCCAGGGGACGACGGCGGGGAACGCTCCTCCCTGTATTTGTCTTTGGGGCAACCTTCCTATTTCGGGACACAGGAACATAGCAAGGAGCCTGTCCTTACGCGCTCGACATGCTGAGTCCTCATTGCTTATAAGCACCAGTGGGAGGTGTGATTGTGATCAAACTCACACTGAGCCCAGGGTGCTGGGGTCTGCAGCCCTTTTGTAACTAAGTCTGAGCTTGCGCTGGTCACAGCACGACAGGCCACTAATTCAGAAATGAGTTGTTGGAGCAAGGAATAACGACTTTATTAAAGCCAGCAGCCTGAGAAGACAGCAAGCTCGTGGCCCCCAAAGAACCATCTTGCCTGAGTTAGACTTCAGGCTCCTTTTATACTAAAAGGGAGGCGGAAAGTCAAACACTTCCTGGTTCCCATCAACCTCCAGAGGGGATATGTTAGTTTCTTCCTTCCTGCAGGCATTTGCAGGTGGGGCCTAGTCAGGAGGTTTCCTGTGAGGTAAACAAAGGTGTTTTTTTTCAATTAATTAATTTTTTAATTGAAGCTTCATGTTCATTACTTGGGAGGCTAAGGTTCCCAGAGATGAGCTATTATGTGCAATTTAAGCTTATTGGCAATACCCGTTTAGTGATTAGCTTATAATCGAATACAAAAGGTTTTCCCCATCACACCTGCTGTTATGGAAACAGAATGGATGTCAATGGACACCCTGGCATCTAGGGTGTCCCCTCAGCAAGTTAAGAAAGAGTTCTCTGGACAGAGCCGATGCTGAGACCTTGATAATCATCCATGAGACATTTTAGCACGTTGAGATTTCCAGCGCATTGTCAGTTAGTAGCTAATTGACTCCAGCTGCTTCCAGAGGAAGGGAGGAAAAGCACGTGACTTATGCTTTTGTTGCTACCAATACACTCTGCAGTCGTGTCCCGTGGAGTCCAGTTTCAGGAGGACAGTGTACCTGCTGACTCGAGGTGATACCTGCAGGAATGGGGGTCGTGGGGGAGCTGTGACCTCAGGTGGGCCCCTGGGGGCCCAGGACAACTGCATTTCATCACTCTGACTGTGTCCTTCAAGATGAGACCTTGGCAGGGTGTGTGTGCCCTTATTAAACTCATTTTCTCCTTCACAAAAACAAAGGCTCACTGTCCCCAAGGAGGCTGGAAGGTGGGCAGACCCCAGCAGTTAGCAGAGGCCTCCAGCTCATCTGGGTATGGATGTGGGGACCCCAGGCCTAGGGATTATAGAATGAAACTCAGTAGATCCCCCGAGCAGGCCCAGATAGAGATGGAGGGCTGACAAACTCTCTTCTCCAAATGATTTTTCTTCCTTCTCTCAACTGTTGTAGAAGCAGGTTGTCTGGGATGCTAAGGGAGCCCTGAGGAGAAAAGAAACCCATACATTATTTGTAGAAGTCTATACTTTGACAGGGCAAAAATTTGGCTGGACTTTTCTTTCGACACCTTGCCTAAAAGATTTAATTATTTAATACTATCAGAAAACAACCTGAAATTCTAGATTTGGTTCAGTCCACCGTAAAAGTGACAAACTACTTCACCCTGGAATGGTAATAGAAATATTTTGCAAATCTATGAATGCGATCTACTGGTGATCTATGTTGTACATATATTATATACTGGTGGTACATGAGTCAGCGTTGCTGCAGGAAGAAACATCCCCACATAACCAGTGTTTGGTCCTGGGCAGGCCCCATCATAGCAGCGTGGGTCCCAGCCATGGAGACACAGCGAGATGAAGAAGACAAAGGCCCTCCAGCCCCACATGGCTCTGATGCCACATGTCCCTCTTTCCTGGTATACAGCACCCCTAGATTGTCTCTGCCCTGTCTGGAGTCCTGGGCACATGAGGCTCCTGTAGGCTAATGTCTGTCTCCAGCAGCTGAAGGGCCTTAGAGACGTTCATACCAGGAACAGCCTAGGACCAGCAGGTATTTGACACGGAGAAGAGAAGATTGGGAGGAAGATGATGATCTTGACATATTTGAAGGGATCGTCATGGAACAGAGGAACTTGACTCACCTTCTCCTTCTCCAAGGGTTGGGAACTAAGGGAAGTTGTGTCTTGATTAACAGCTCTGGGGACTTCCTTGGTGGTGGCTTAGTGGTTAAGAACCTGCTTGCCAATGCAGGGAATATGGGTTTGATCCCTGGTTTGGGGACTAGGAAAATGCATGCACTATAATGAAGACCCAGCACAGCCAAATAAATAATTGGACAGGTTGGTACCATCCGCACTATCCCAAGGAAGGTGCCTGTCCTGGGACCCATACTGTGACCTAGAGGGACATATCAGAGAGACCCAGGTCCCAAATGAGCTGGTTGGTGGCTTTCAGGGTTCTTCTGTTTCAAAAGTTTGTGACCTTTGGGGCTGCCTGCCTGAGAGCCTTGGGAAAAGACGCTACCCTCCTGGCCTGCAGGCATGTGTGCTTAGTCGCTCAGTTGAGTCCGAGTCTTTGCAACCCCATGGACGTACCCACGCCAGGCTCCTCTTTCCACAGGATTCTCCGGGCAAGAATACTGGCGTGGGTTGCCATTTCCTTCTTCTGGAAAACTCTGAGGGTAGGATTAAAAGTGCTGTGTCGATTGCCAGAGATTCGATGCTAGCCCTGGTTCCGTTGTTACCTGGCATGTGGACTTCCAAACCCAGGGATCAAACCCAAGTCTCCTGGGTTGCAAGAGGACTTTTTGCTGGTTGAGCCACCAGGGAAGTCCCTCCTGTCCTGGGTTACTATCTATTCAAGTGTGTCAGAAACTTATTTTAAAGGGTGACTGCAGTGTATTTCATAGTTTTATTTTTGAACCATTTGAATAGGCTTTTACTTTCTGAAGGCTTTGGGGAAATCTAAAACTGTGTGATGTTGATTTTAATTTCACATATGTTACAGATCAAAAGATTCATCGTGGAAAAAAATACTCTCATGATTCGAGATGATCTAATTCTCATGCCTTTTTCAGAAGAGTTCCATGGCCTCAACTGGAGACCATTTATGACCCCTTGAGATGTCTCGAGAATGACATGTGTCATCATTATCACACCGAAGCACACGTTTTCATTTTGTTAAAACATATTTTTATTGTTGAGAAGTGATATGTAGCATTTGTTGTTTTTATAAAAAAAAAAAAAGAAGACATTGTAGACAGGCAAACGCATTTTCCAGGGACCTATGATTCATCCACCAAAGACTTTATGAAGATCAGTTTCATTACATTTATTACATTTTCAGCTACAACTGAAAAAAGAACGTGGAAAAAATAATCAAAATTAATGATGGCCTCACAAAGCTATGTGAACCTTCTAAAAAGTGAGAGCTGTGTCTATTTCTAAGCTTTGAAGAATTTATAGGAAGGTTATGTTATTTTAAAAGATTCCTTATAGCAACATAACACTTCAAGTTCTTGATGGTGAATTAGAGTCCATTTGATTAGCTGGTGTGGGGTTGCTGTGTGTCCCAAAGTGTGTTCCCAGTAGGGTCACTGCTAAAAACTGCTCTTCAGCTGGTTCTGAGGGTTTTGTGATTAAAAAAAAAAAAAATCAGAAAGAGTTAGAACCCACTTCCTTGACTGGCAGAGTCGTAATTCTTCAGTTCAGTTCAGTTCAGTCACTCAGTCGTGTCCGACTCTGAGCGACCCCATAGACGGCAGCCCACCAGGCTCCCCCGTCCCTGGGATTCTCCAGGCAAGAACACTGGGGTGGGTTGCCATTTCCTTCTCCAATGCATGAAAGTGAAAAGGGAAAGTGAAGTCGCTCAGTCGTGTCTGACTCTCAGCGACCCCATGGACGGCAGCCCACCAGGCTCCCCAGTCCCTGGGATTCTCCAGGCAAGAGTACTGGAGTGGGGCGCCAGTGCCTTCTCTGTCGTAATTCTTAGTGGCGTATTAAAAGGCTCTGAGAAGTTTCACAATAAAGACCCTTGCTGATATCACTTGGAACACATTTTGGGAAACTCTGAGGGTAATATCAAGAACATCGGGTTGATCACCAGAGAGTCGGTGCTAGCCCTTGGCTCTGCTCTTACCTGGCATGTGGACTTGGGCAAGCCAAGTTCTTTCACCATGCCTCAGTTTCCCCAGGTGTGTCACAGAGTTAAGGATGTGCTGTCTGTGGTACTTAGACTTGGTGTTCATGGTTAATCACTCTCTCTCCACTATTAAAGGTTTAGACCCCCTGCCCCATTGACTTTGGGCTTATCCATGGGGTATCCTTCAGCTAATGGAACATGAATCCTTGGACTTAAGTCTCGTGTGATGTGGGCCCAAGCTCTTTCTAGGAGGCACTGTGGAAGCAGCTGCCCTCTCTCCAGCTCTCTTCCTCTGCCTTGAGAGCCAGAAGCTGCTGCTTGAGCCTGTATTCTGGGATGAGAAGATGGGCAGAGCAGGGCCACAGCAGTGGGCCCAGTAATGCAGTGAGAAGGACATCTTCCCTGTCATAGCCATGGAAAATCTGGGGCTGTTTGTTACTGCAGCAACACCAACTGATACACCAGCTCAGGTTCCCCTTCGGCTCTAACATTCCCACATTCTTAAATGCATCTGACCCCAGCTCTGAGTTGTCCCCTTGAGTCTCTCCATTCTCACCAGCCTTGGACACACTGAGATGCCCATGATACTCCTTCCCACAAAATCTCCAGGTAGCCCTTTGTCACCCCCAATAGAGAGAGGGTCAATGGTCTGTGGTGGGGGACACAAGAAGACCCTGAGTTGGCTCACTCTAAGATGTTGATGGGTTTGGGGCATTTCTGAAGCTCGTGGGTGGGTGAGTCAGGAGGCTGGGGGTCTGGAGGCCTCAGAGAGGTCCCTTGGAAAGAACCCATCCACAGTTAGTTCAGTTCAGTTGCTCAGTTGTGACTGACTCTTTGCAACCCCATGGACTGCAGCACGCCAGGCCTCCCTGTCCATCACCAACTCCTGGAGTCTACCCAAACCCATGTCCATTGAGCCAGTGATGCCATCCAGCCATCTCATCCTCTGTCGTCCCCTTCTCCTCCTGTCCTCAATCTTTCCCATCATCAGGGTCTTTTCCAAGGAGTCAGTTCTTCGCATCAGATGGCCAGAGTATTGGAGTTTCAGCTTTAGCATCAGTCCTTCCAATGAACATTCAGGACTGATCTCATTTAGGATGGACAGGTTGAATCTTCCTGCAGTCCAAGGGACTCTCAAGAGTCTTCTCCAACACCACACTTCAAAAGCATCGATTCTTTGGAGCTCAGCTTGCTTTACAGTCCAACTCTCACATCCATACATGACTACTGGAAAAACCATAGCCTTGACTAGATGGACCTTTGTCAGCAAAGTTATGTCTCTGCTTTTTAATATGCTGTCTAGGTTGGTCATAACTTTCTTTCCAAGGAATAAGTATTTAATTTCATCCACAGTTAAGAGCTGGCAGATATTCCTGTCTGCCTGAGTGTAATAATGCTGTCCTAGCAGGTGAGTTCTGGAACTTTCTGGGCCTGCCCAGCTCTGGTGTCTGTGGACAGAGACACAGGAGCCAAGGCAGTGCTGAGCTTGGCCTGCATGTGGCAGAGCTGGGAATGACTTTGCCCTTCCTCCATCAGCCCAGAGGCTGGGAGTTGGGCCCCCAGCGTTGGGGAACTGGCCCGCTGACATCTCATAAGAGGGGCGCAGGGAAAGTGAGCAGAAGAAACCAGAGGGAGCCACAGGAAGGCCTAGAAGCCCACGTCCTGCTCCCTAGGTGGAGAGTTTAGGCGGGACGCTTTGAGGAGGTTTGAGGGTCCATTCTGGCAGGTCCGGACAAGCCAAGAATACAGGTTGTACTCTTACCATGATGTGGGTGTTTTAACCCTCAGAGAGTGAGGCCCAGCATCACCTGCATGATGACTCAGCCTTTTAAAACCTGCCCCATAACCTGTCCTGAGGAAATGCTCAAGACCAATGAAGATATGTGGACATCTTCAAAACCTGGGATTGTTTATCACAACATTGAAAACAACCTGTGGACTAGTCGAGGGAGGTGTTGAATCAGGGCCCATACCTCAGTGGAGAGAATCGTGAGACCAAATGCCCTGGTATTTGTTGCTCTGTATCCAGGGTGAAAGCCACCAGCTGCATCAGATGTGAAATCAGCGTGTGAAGTGTGGCTGGTGTGAACTGAGAGATGCTGTGACTGTAAAATACACACCGGTTTAAAGGCTTAAAAAGAAAGGACTAATATCAAATATCTCGTTAATAATTTTTGTTAAATGCATCTTAAATATTGACATGATTATGAGTTGAAATGATAATGCATCAGGTATATCAGGTTTAAATAGGACAGAGTTCTAAATTTTTCTTCACCTGTTTCTTTTAGCTTTTTGATGGAGCTACTGGAGATTTTTACATACATCTGAGGTGTAAATGGGCTGCCCTTGTGTCTCAGCTGGTAAAGAATCCCCCCACAATGTGGGAGACCTGGGTTCGATCCCTGGATTGGGAAGATGCCCTGGAGAAGAGAACGGCTACCCACACCAGTATTCTGGCCTGGGGAATCCCATGACACGTCTTGTCAGGTGGGGATGATCTAGACCTCTCTCCCTTATCTGCTTCTCTCAATACGCTTCTCATTTGTTTCTTGTTTGTTCCGCAGACACCCGTGCACGTGTGTGTTGGATGTGGGGACAGCAGGCCTGCACGTGGGTGGTGCCACAGAGGACAGCTGGGGGGGTGATTCTCCAACAAGCGGGAGAACCCTCCAGAGATTCAAGCTCCGACAGCCGCTTCTGCCTCAGAAATTGTCCAGGTACACACGTAAGTGTCGGCTAAACAGACATGTTCCTAGTAAATCTGACTCTCCGGCCCAAAGACGCGTGACAGAGGTGGATCTGAAGAAGAAAGGAAACCAAGGAAACTGTTGATAATTTATAGGGGGGGAAAGTGAGTCATGAGCCTCCTTAAAAACAGAAATGTCCCTGAAGCATTTAAAAGACCATTTGCTCCTCTGTAGTGACTTTTCCAGGGGAGATTATCTCATCTTATATTCGCCTTTTCCTTCTGACTTTTACTCTCTAACCAAAACAAGCTCCTAAGAGCAGGACCTGAGGATTAGTTGGCTCCTGTTAGCTGGCTGGGGCTTCCCTGGTGGCTCAGCAGTAAAGAATCTGCCTGCAATGCAGGTTCCATCCCTGACGGGGGAAGATCCCCTGGAGAAGGGAAAGGCAACCCATTCCACTGTTCTTGCCTAGAGAGTCCCATGGATAGAAGAGCCTGGTGGTCTATAGTCCATATGGTCACAAGAAGTAGGACACAACTGAAGAGATTAAGCAGCAGCAGCAGCTAGCTGGGGTGGGAGATGAGAAACTTCTTACAGGTTGAATCCGATGAAGGGCCTGGACTCAGGCAGCCTGGGTCTGAACCCTGGCTCTGTCGCTTATTAGCTGCATCCAGTTAAAACCTGTGTATTGACTGTATTTTCTTATTTTCTGTATTCTTGATGCTCTGGCATTTGGGGACCTGAACCTGGAGAGACTGCTCCTCCCAGTGCTAGCTAATTTTTTGTTGTTGTTGTTTAGTTGCTAAACCATGTCCAACTCTTATGTGACCCCATGGACTGTAGCCTGCCAGGCTCCTCTGTCCATGGGATTTCCTGGGCAAGAATACTGGAGTGGGTTGCCATGCCCTCCTCCAGGGAATCTTCCCAACCCATGGATCAAACCCACGTCTCCTGCATTGGCAGGTGGATTCTTCACCACTGAGCCAACAGGGAATCCCAGCTAATTCTTACAGACAGTAAACAGCTCCCCTGCAACCATGTCTGACAGAGAAACCATCCAATCCAGAGCTCACATCTTAGCCATCTCCTACATCTATCTGTAGACCATGTCAATATTCCCTTGCTCTAAATTACCCCAGAGTCAGGAGCCAGACAACCAGGGACAGCCTTATGGCCTAGAGCCTGCTGTAATTATTCAAACTCACCCGTCCTAAACTGTTTGCTCTGCCCTGCCTTGCCTCCCCATAGAACCCTAGTAAAGGCTGTGAACCAAGTCTCTCTTCCCCTGCCCTCTGCCCATGACTGATCCA
The DNA here is from genome assembly GCA_007570785.1 of Antilocapra americana. Taxonomy (NCBI): domain Eukaryota; kingdom Metazoa; phylum Chordata; class Mammalia; order Artiodactyla; family Antilocapridae; genus Antilocapra; species Antilocapra americana. The sequence continues at coordinate 6,185,203 of ML664172.1, read as the reverse complement.
CTGCATCCCTGGGTGGCCCTGCACAATATTCCACGCCTCCTGCTTCTCGGAAGCTGTGAGTATAAACTCCTTCCTCTGTGATAGTCATTTCTGGGTCTTCGTGCGTTGTTGTTGTTCAGTTGGCAGGTTGTGGCTGAGTTTTTGGGACCCCACGGACTGCGGCACGCCAGGTCTCCCTGTCCATCACCAACTCCCAGAATTTGCTCAAACCCATGCCCATTGAGTCTGTGATGCCATCCAACCATCTCTGCCTCTGCAACCCGCTTTTCCTTTTGCCTTTAATTTTTCCTGGGTTTCCCTTGTGGCTCAGCTGGTAAAACATCTGACTGCAATGCAGGAGACCTGGGTTCAGTCCCTGAGTTGGGAAGATCCCCTAGAGAAGGGAAAAGTTACCCACTCCAGTGCTCTGGCCTGGAGAATTCCATGGACTATAGTCCATGGGGTTGCAAAGGGTTGGACACGACTGAGCACCTTTCATTCGCTCTTTCCCAGCTTCAGAGTCTTTTCCCAGTGAGTCGACTCTTTGCATCAGGTGGCCAAAGTATTGGAGCTTCAGCTTCAGCATCAGTCCTTCCAATGAAAATTCAGTGTTAATTTCCTTTAGGATGGACTGGTTTGTTATCCTTGCAGTCCAAGGGACTGTCAAGAGTCTTCTCTAGCACCACCACTCAAAAGCACCAATTCTTCAATGCTCAGCCTTCTTTATGGCCCGCTGATTAAAACAAACAGATCTTCAGAACCTCCTGGCTTCTCTAGGTCTTGCTTCCTCATCTGTAAAACGTGGGTGATGGCGTCCCCTCGGCAGAGCGATCCTGTGTGTGAAAGTCCCTCAGCACCTGCCCTGCCCCATGGAGCTCACGATACCAGGAGAGATCTCTAAAAAGTTGGCCCCTGTGAGTCCTTCCTTCTTTCTGTTTTGTTCCTTGATGTACTCTTATGTCTTTTTATTTTTTTAAAGTTTCGGCCATGCCCTGCAGTGTGTGGGATCTTAGTTTACCGATCGGGGGTGAACTTGGATCCCTTACTTTGGAGGCGCAGAGTCTTAACCGCTGGACTGCCAAGGAGGTCCCTGTTCTGTCTTTTATTAAACAAGCAAAAATAATAGTAAAAGCCCCTCAACCTCAGATGATACAGGCTCTGGGGTTCGGGCTCCAGCAGCCTCGGGGTGGCCAGAATATGGTTGGATGTGGGCCTGGTTGGGACCACCTTCTAAGACCCCCTGCTGCCCTCAGCACCAATGGGCCCGACACCCACCCAGCAAAGAGCTTCCTCTCCTCCCTGACAGCCCCCGTCGCTGCTCCCTTATGCCTGGCTTACCCGGTGTTGTCCGTTCAGGAATGAGGCAGGAATCATGGAGGGCTGGCGGGCAGTGTGTCCTCTCAAACACCAGGCACTTAGAGGGGGCCGTGGCGTCCAGATGTTGCCCCGCCCACACCGAGCCCAGGTGTCCATCTCCACCCAACGCCATAGCATCTCTCCTCTCCTTTCTCCAGAAGCTGTCCACTGATTCAGGAAAGGACAGTAATGGACAGTGGAGTGGAACTGACCTCGCGGCCAGACTTCCCCGGGACCCCACCAAAGTCAGCCAGAGACTTCGCAGACTCTGCCCTGTGCTATGAACGTGGGCAAGAGTTCATTTATTAAATTGATGTAAAAGAATGACATTGGAATACTTTAAGAAATCACAGAAATGAAGTATTTCAAGTAACTCGTGGAAGGAAAAAATTAGAAACCCGTGCCCCTCAATGTTGAATGAAATAAAATGAAATAACAAGGGGAAGAACCCTGGGAGGGGTCAGAGCCCTTGAAGACCCTTCGTCTCACAGGCAAAGCACTGACCTCAGGTGACTCAAATTTGGTGACTGTCCAGCCTCGCCTGTGCTAAACATTTCTTCTGCATGGTCTATACAATGACATCAGATTTCCTCGTGGTTCAGAAGGAATGAAAACACTATATATTAACAGTATTAGCCATAATTTACAAGGTACAAAGGAAATTTTTGGACATATACTTAACTGTGTTCAATTACTAGAAATGTCTGTTTGTTGTAAAATAAGGTAATCATCTCAAATAACTCACTTTATAATGAAAACGGATTTCAATTCTCCCCCGCCCCCTATTTATAGCAGGAGGTCTTTTGCCAAATAAGAAGTTGAATCAGCTTTTCATGATTATATATTTCAGCTAGCTGCCTTAAACTCCTTCTGGAACAAGGCAGGGTACAATAAATAATATATATTTTAAAGTTAAATCTGGACTATATCACAGAGAGCCTGCTAGTTAGGACCTGGACGGTTCTTCAACCAACAACCTAGAAATGACCGTGTCTGTGCAGCAGGCAGAGTGGTGTGCAATTTCTTTAAAAGAAAAAGCTGATTTAAGACTTCACCCAATCCATTTGCTTTCAGTCTTTCAAGAGCTCGGTTTCTACCTCTCTGATTTCCACTTAGATCAGATGACATCCAGAAAACCCCAAAGGGAACGCCAGAGGTATGTGGACATCAGAGCTTCTGAGGCCAGATTCATCAAACCCTTTCTCTTGTACACAAACCATCCTCCTCTTTTAGGACCACCCTCCCCCAGAGACACATTGTGACCCTCTCTGTAAGGTTCTCCCCAGGAAAGCAAGGAAAATCTCAACCCTGCCATTGCTTTAGGGGCAAAATTCTGTTGGAGAGATGCCAAGGCTAACCTCACTATTAATAGTTCTGTGTCACTTGAATGATAGGGTTTAAGTTTAACAGGGAGGGGTATCCTTGGCAGATGGGGGAGCTACAGACCTGGATTAGGTGCAAAACAGAGGCAGGAGAAGATAATCTTTGTGTTTTTCAGCCACAGACCAAAGCTCAAAATCCCATCTTTGATTGTTGCTGTGAAGTTGCTAAGTCGTGTCCAGCTCTTTGTTGTGACCCCACGGACTGCAGCATGCCAGGCTCCTCTGTCTTCCACTGTCTCCCGGAGTTGACTCAAATTCGTGTCCATTGAGTGGTGGATGCTATCTAACCATCTTTGATAACAGATGGTAAGCCATGATCAGTGGCAGAAAGGGGACAGATTCATTCTGATCAATTTATGGCAATGGTTAGTAAGGGCATGGAGCTGTGCACAGATAGACTCTGATGAATTTTCATCTGCTTCATCCGTGTTTTCCTGCCAAAGAGATCTAACCTATGCCGATCCAACAAAAGCACATTCGAGAACACACTGGGCACCTCTTAAACTGACAAAGGAGACAAGAAAGTTGGAACGTTAAGGTTTAAAGTAAATGTTGATCTGTGGGACCATTAATAATAATAATAATAATAATAATAAAAACTCACTGCATTTGGCATGGATTTGTCCCATTGTCTTCTTCTGAGTTGAAAACACCAATAAAAAAAAAATAGTGTAGCTCTGAATGTAAAAACAATATTGCCTCCGTCTTAAAGATCTCTCCTGTCAGGAAACCCCAGGGAGTTGTCAAAAATAAATAAAATCTAAGCTAAAGAGAAGGTTATTGAGAAGGTGGGAAATGGCAAGGACTTTGTATGTGGCAGCCAGGAATGCCGGGTTGACAGATGTAGCTAATTCTGAAAGAATAACTTCCTATCCGAATAACAAGTAAAAGGTGTTTAAAGAGAGAGAGGTTATATTTTACTTCAGCAAGTACCACTCTTGGTGAGTGTTACATAAATATTGATTAAAAGCTCCGTGTCGTTTCCTTTGCTTTGACAGATAGAATATCAGGGCATCAGAGGTTTTCCTCCTGGGCTGGAGTGTTACAGAGATCAGATTCGCCAATATAGCAGATTCCTCTGCTATATTCAGGGGAAGTAGGACTTTAGATTTTACATTATTTTAATTCAGAAAGTGCCTGTGTGGGGAGTGCTTGTTAGTTCGGCCTGTTCTGAAGCATTTTAAAGGATGGCCCTCGGTATGGTGGTGTTTACTATATGCAGAGTTAGATCCACTTTGGGGTCAGAGCTCACAGAGTGAGTCATTTTCCTGGGGGCTGAGTCCTGAAGAAGCAGTTGACAGGAGGGTTTCTGTAGCTTCCTTCAGGGTAGTTGATGAGTGTCTGACTCTTTGTGACCCCATGGACTGTAGCCCACCAGTCTCTCTGTCCATGGAGGATTTCCCAGGCAAGAATACTGGAGTGGGTAGCCATTCCCTTCTCCAGGGGATCTTCCTGACCCAGGGACTGAACCTGGGTCTCCTGCACTGCAGGCAGATTCTTTACCATCTGAGCCACCAGGGAAGCCCCCAGGGCAGTTTGCCGGCCAGAAATGGTTAATGAGAGATGCAGCAGAGAGTCCCATGCTGGACAGTGGGAGGGATGGCCAACACAGGGGACTAGTTATGTTCATAAGTCACGTGGTCAAATCCTGCCAACTCCTTGTCCTTTTGCTTCCTTAGTTCAGTTGCTCGGTCATGTCTGACTCTTTGCGACCCCATGGACTGCAGCACACCAGGCCTCCCTGTCCATCACCAACTCCCAGAGTTTATTCAAACCCATGTCCATCAAGTCAGTGATGCCATCCAACTATCTCATCCTCTGTTGTCCCCTTCTCTTCCCCACTTCAATCTTTCCCAGCATCAGGGTCTTTACCAGTAAGTTCAAATCTTCCCATCAGGTGGCCAAAGCACTGGAGTTTCAGCTTTAGTATCAGTCTTTCCAATGAATATTCATGACTGATTTCCTTTAGGATGGACTGGTTGGATCTCCTTGCAGTCCAAGGGACTCTCAAGAGTCTTCTGCAACACCACAGTTCAAAAGCATCAATTCTTTGGCACTCAGCTTTCTTTATAGTCCAACCCTCACATCCATACATGACTACTGGAAAAACCATAGCTTTGACTAGATGGACCTTTGTTGGCAAAGTAACATCCCTGCTTTTTAATATACTCTCTAGGTTGGTCATAAAACCCATATTTTTTCAATGAATGAATTAATGAATGAAACAGTAGTCCATCAGACTTCACTCAGTTGGTAAGATACGGTTAATTGGGAAATTCCATTTTTTTAAGAGGCACTCTGGCAGATGTTTGGGTCCTTGCTTTCTTCCTGGCCAGTAGAACAAAAACTCTGAGTGGTGGACATGTCAGGGGAAGGGGTGACTCATGACGGGGTCCTGGGGCTCTTTCCAGGCACTGGCCTAGTGGTGAGGGTGTGATCCAAGACACAAGGGCAGTGTGCTGGGACTCCTGGAGGAGACGTCCCTCTATGAATGAGGGCCAAGGTGTCCCAGTCTGCCAGAGAAACCTGAGTTGAGCAGTTTTTTTAAAAAAATTATATTATTTATTTTTGGTTGCACTTAGTCTTCATTGTGGTGTGTGGGATTTGCCTGGTTGTGGCAAGTGGGGGCTACTCTCCAATTTCAGAGCTGGGGCTTCTCATTGCAGTGGCTTGCCTTGTTGTGGAACACAGTCTCTAGGGCGTGCAGGCTTTAGTGGTTGCAGCTCGCCAGCTCTAGAGCATAGGCTCAGTAGTTGGGGTGCCCAGGTTTAGTTGCTCTGTGGCATGTGGACTCTTCCCCGGACCAGGGCTCTATTTAACCTGTGTCTCCTGCATTCACAAGTGGATTCTTAACTGCTCTACCACCTGGGAAGTCCTTGACCACCTTTTCTTTCCTGTTTGAGATGTTGTGTTTACAGCTGCAGTGACATCTTAAGACCACAAGATGATGGGTTTAAGGATGAAAATCTGAATCACTGAGAACAAAGAAGGCTGAGCACCGAAGAACTGATGCTTTTAAACTGTGGTGTCGGAGAAGACTCTTTGAGTCCCTTGGACTGCAAGGAGATCCAACCAGTCCATCCTAAGAGATCAACCCTGAATATTCACTTAAAGGACAGATGCTGAAGCTGAAGCTCCAATACTTAGGCCACATGATGTGAAAACCTGACTCATTGGAAAAGACCCTGATGCTGGGAAACATTAAGGTCCGGAGAAGAAGTGGATGACAGAGGATGAGATGGTTGGATGGAATCACTGACTCAATGGATATGAGTTTGAGTAAACTCTGGGAGACAGTGAAGGACAGGGAAGCTTGGCGTGCTGTAGTCCATGGGGTCGCAGAGAACTGGACACGACCGAGCGGCTGCACTACAACAATAAGCAAAAGTCCAGCAACAACAACAAAGCAGAAAAAGAATCCTCAGTGACACGCCTGAGTCACATGAGAACAGCCTTGATATTTTCTACTTCTCACTTGTGACATGATAAAAGTCAAGGGTACAGTCGATAAAGGACAGGAGAAAGTGTCAACAAAGATAAGACCAGTGGAGCCTTAGAGACACAGAAGGCAGGAACGATCTCTGGGCTCTCCAAGGACTATAAGCACACCGGCCGACAGTGGGAGGCCTTGGATCCGGGTCTCAGGCTGGAGACCGCTCTGGCCTCCTGCTGTCACGGGCGCTGCCCCACACACCATCTGTTCAAATATTGTCAGACAGAGAAATCCTGTGTTGAAAAACCCCAGCACAATTACACTACACGTTTTACTTGCTGCAACAGGCAGAGCCATTCTTTGAGAATTTCCACTAAACAAATAAGCCTTCACATTTCGTTTGGTAAGCCATGTGTGCCGTGCGCCTGAAAAGCTGAATCACGTGCATTATTTTGTCCTGTTGATGTGCGCATTTTTCACGGCCCAATAGAGGTGTGTGTGGTTTGGCTCCGTTCAGAAAATTCCCCGCCCTTCCCTGTAAGCTTCGAAACAAAAGTGCTCTCTTTACACGTCTCTCATCGACCTTTCATCCGGAGCCTTCCTGTGAGCTGGATTGAATGAGTGCTCTGAATTTCAAAAGGAGGCTCCCCGGAACGCACCCGGACCGCCTGCATCCCTATTCACTTGCCTTTATGGTGTCTGCACCTTTGGGCTTCTCTCCAAGTTAGACGTTTCCTCCTGCTCTCTCTTCCTCTGGGATGATGTTGACAGCTCCCTGGACAAGGAAGACCAGCAGAAGATGTCAACCCAGAGTGCAAATCAAACAGACGGGGCGTCCGTGCCTACGTGCGTCACGGAACTCTCACCGGGTGCCCACTCTCTGCACGGTGGACATTTATGGTTGAGTCCTTCTTAAAGGGGGGCTGTTCTGTGCACTGTGGTGCGTATAGCATCATCCCCACCTCCACCTACTAAATGCCAGGAGCCCGTCTCCTCCCCTCTCCATAGGAGGTAATAACCACGAATGTTTCCAGACATTGTCCCCTGGGGGCAGAGATCATCCTGGCTGGGTTGAGAACCACAGATTTAGAGGGAAGTAGATGCCATAAACACACACGTTATAAGGTTCCTCGAGCCAAGCTCATCAACTCCCACACAGGGGCTGGGAATCCACATGGGCCAGGATGTCCAATCAGCTCAGTTTGGAGGGTCGATGGGGAAGAGGTGAGGAGAGGAGAGGTCAGTTTGCGAGTCGTCCATCGGGTTCCTTGAGAAAGGTCTCCATTAAGTCCCAACCCATTCTGTTTGGGTTTGATTTTCAAGATGTTGTTCTGAGTCAGCCATCCAGGGGATTCTTGGCACAGAGGAGTCAGACTTGGTCAGGGTGAGGCTCCAGTTCGCTGCTGAAGCCTCTTTCTAGGCTAGCTTTGGGAGCCCCAGACATCTCAGAGGTGTCTCAATGGGTTTAGAGGGCGGAGCAGGGAAGGCCTGGGCCTGCTCTGTAAAGGAAGTGCCTCAGTGGGGTAAATGGCACGGGAGTGCGCCTGTCGCCCAGTTATTTCACCAGCCACCAGAGGTATGTGCACGCGTTCTGCATGTGTGTGACGTGCTCGCGACGCTGGGATCTCGAAGGCCCGGGGTTCCCAGGAGAAACAGAAAAGGGGGGACTCCAGTGCAGCACTATGGGATGGAGGCGGTGCTAGGGGGGCCTGGAGGGGGCGGGCAAGCACCCCCACCCCGGAGAGGGGCCAACATAGAGCTGGAGAGAGCGTGTGTGGGTGTCAGGGCAGGTCGAGCCAAGGCAGGGTGGGGACTCACTGGCCAAGCAAAGGGCCAAGGTGGCAACTCCCTGTCTTATCGGGAAATAGTGGACTAAGCTGGAACAGGGCCGCCCGCCCACTGTGGGGACTGGTGGGAGATGAAACAGAGAGCTAAGGGGCAGGAGCAGGGAGGAGCCTTGAGTGCCAGGCCAGGAGGGGGAAGTCCTGATACTCCGGAGTCTGGGAGGGAAGGATAAGGAGGGCAAACACCAGTGAGGGAGCAAGTGAGTGGGGTCTGGGCCAGGCGGCCTGGTGTCCCGGGTCGGCCTGCTTAGCTTATACCAGCAGCTCCCTCCCTCAGGAGCCTCCTGTGCCCCAGCACCTCCTGGCCCCTGGCTGTGTTCCTTCCCTTTTACCAGTGGTAAACAAAACCCTCTTCCACAAAGGCCCAGTGTGTGCAAAGTGAGGACTGCTGATTCTCAGCGTCACACCCCATTTATCCCACGGGAGACGTGGGGCGGTGGGCAATTATCGGGAGAAGGGAGAAGGTGATCGATGGAGGCCAGCGATGGGGAATAATTAGGTCAAAAGCCCCTCTGTTCCCTAAGCACTGGTTGGCCATGGTTGTTTTCTGCTGGAGTCATCTGGAGACCGGCCTGGGCTCCGCAGGCCCCTGGGTGTGGGGTGTCAGCCCAGGAGCCCACCCTGACCCCCTCAGCCCCTCCCGCCTCCAGGGAGGCCAAGGCGGGGCCTCCGAAGGCAGGCGTCCTGGGGAGGGGCGTGGAAGGTTGGCTTTGGGGGGCCCGGCAGGGGCGGGGCCTGGGACGGCTAGGGAGCTGCAGGACTGGGCAAGTCTGTGGGCTACACAAACAGGAAAGGCTGGGTACTAGGACGTGATGGTGGGGCGGGGGCAGGGTGGGGCGGGCTCTTTCCCTGGGGGTCTTGCCTCCGAGGGCCCTGCTGGTGTTAGCTTCTTTTACTGGGAGCCTGCCCATTTATTGGGGTTTCCCCGGTGACCCAGTGGTAAATGACACACCTGCCAAGGCAGGAGACATGAGTTCGATTCCTGGGTCCGGAAGGGATCTGAAAGAAGGAAGTGGCCACCCACTCCAGGATTCTTACCTGGGAAATCCCATGCACAGGGGTGCCTGGCAGGCTACAGTCCATGGGGTGGCGAAGAGTCGGACAGGACTGAGCGAGTAAACAGCGGCAGCAGCTGATCTACTAAGGGACTTCTGGCCATCTCCTGTGTCTCTTCACAAGTCCAAAAGACAGGAGATTTGTCCTCATTTTGTGATGGATGGAATCCAGGCCTGGAGACTCCCAAGTTCCTTCCCTCTGTCCTCATGGCTCTGAGATCTCCTTGATGGCCACACAGCCCTGTTGAAACTATTGGCCGTTCTTAGAAGAACTCATTTAGCAATAAATCAGGAAGTTTAAATGTTTCTGAAAATTGCAGGATACCTTTTACTGGAACTGGAGTAAGGCCCAGGCAGCATCTTAAAACCAGAGCCAGGACACAGCTCACCTCCAGGGGGCGCTGCTCTTCAGCCCCACGCCCAGCAAGGCTTGGCCCAGCAGTCCTCTGCCCAGGGCAAACGAGGTGGCCAAGGATCCCACCTAGACTGCAGAGGCAATGAACAGTTTCATTCTTACATTATTTTAAAATTAGCTTTTTTTAGGGGGGGTGGTGGTAGGGGGTTCTGGGTACTAGAGTTGTGTGGTTCAGAAGCCAAAAGAATACGGGAAGGTACGAAGGGAAAAATTACCTCCCTCTCCGCCCACTCTCTGCTCCCTCCTCCCTTTCTTCCTTGTCTTTCCAGAGTTCCTTTGGAAATCATCATTTCCAGACTTTTCTTATTTGCCTGCTAGGCTGTACATCACCTACTCAGGAAATCCAGCGTGTTTAGTACATGTCAAATGCATTCTTCAACTCAGGGGAAAAAAATCTCTCTCTAAGCCACTTGAAGGGGTTTTAAAGTCCCGTTCCAAAGAATCTTTGCTCTGAGGGAAAAGCATTGGCTTCAAACCTTTGTTCCTCGGATTAAATTAAAGCAAAACTCAAACTCTCTTTGGAAACATAATCTATCATGTAGGAAGAGACTCCGTGTTTCTTCATCTTCGAAACACTGCTGTTTTGTCTAACGGTCAGAAAATACATTCACAAGGCCCTGGGGATCCTTTGTGTTTGGAATTGCCTCCATCATAACAAGATCTCCAGATGGCCCAGCTCTGTCCCAGAGATAGGTCCTTTGGTCACTGGTGTTAGCCACTGGAGCTGGTCCGCTCAGGCTACTGAAGAAGAAGCCAGAAAGCCCGTGGGCACAGGAGACTGTTCTTTTCTATAAAACAAAAGGAACTGAATCTCCTCTCCCTGCATCTTGACAGGCTAGGCATTCACTCAGCAAGAGGTAGCAATAAAACTTTTTCAAAATGGGGCCAGTTTCTGCGCATTCATAAAACCCACGGAGAGGAGTGGGCTCGCTAAGGGAGGTTCTGGATTTTTAACAAGCATCAGGGTGAGCTCCAAGGAACTTGAAGGGAAAGAGGAGCAAGTCTTGTCAGCCTTGTGGAGACTCGGAGCCTGCTGCGACCGGCAGAGCAGTATGAGGCCTGCCTGCTTTCCTTGGGGTGTAGAGATGAAGAACAGCCCACGCAACTTAGCTAGGAAAATGGAAAGGGAGCCCGTGCTGTTCTTCAGGGATTCCAACAGAAAAGCTTCTGCCCTTTTACATTCTTTAACCTCAAAGGCCAGCCCCTAAGTATGACCTCCAGGTCAAATCTGCCCCCTTGCGTGTTTTTATCAATAAAGTTTTATAGGAACACAGTCACACCCATTCAACAGTTGTGACAGAGACCTCGCTTATAGCCTACGAAGCCCCAGATAGTCACCACCTGGCTCTTTATAAAGAGAAAGTTTGCTCCCCGTTGTAGGCGGTGAAGAGGGGGCATCGCTTGAAAAGGAACGAGGTGTTTTAGTGGGCTGTGAGGTGACCTGAGGAGCATGGGTGGAAAGAAACATGGCGTCCTTATTTCCCAGGGAAAAGAGAAGGAAGAAGCCAAGAACAGAGAGCCGGATAACCCCCCTCACTGGACAGTTTAGAGGACACCCCAGCTCTGAGAGGCCGGCCTGTGGCTGTGGACCTGCCTGGACAAGCAGGATGGAGCTGAGAGTTACCGCAGGGGCCACAGGGCTGCTCGGGGGACACCTGACGTCTGAGACCCCTCAGGGCCGCCATGTCTTCAGGGCAGATGGTAGAGACACGCTGCCCTTTAACCCTAGCCGCCCAGGGGTCCTCGGAAGACGCCCCAGGCACGGTCAGCCATAGACTATTTCCCAACATGCTCCTCCTCGTCCGTCCAGGAGCCTCAGTTGACCAAGGGGACAATCCCCACCCGCAGCTGACTGGGGGTCTCTAAGAGCTTTACCCTCTGCCTGGGTAAGGAGGAGGCAACCCCTTAGGCAAAGAGGGGGCTGCAGGGGAGCCCAGCTTTCCTTGGGAAGGGTACACGCTGCTGACCTGGTGACCCTCTAGAGCTGGGACCCTCTGCTTGAAGGGCGTCCTGTACTGGCCTCACACCCCTGTCTCATGCTTCTCCTGTCTGGGTAGCCGCAGACCCTCTTTTATTCCTCTGTCCTCTAAAAAATTAACAGTATATTTAATTACATCTATACGTAGTATTGTTATGCGCCATGTTCTAGTGTTTTATCAAAAAGAAACTAAATTAATCCTCCTACCCACTGGGTGGGCTCAGACACTCAGAAGCAGAAATAGTGTGTAGGGCCAGGGACAACGTTTTGCTGAGGGTAGTTGTTCTGTGCCTGACCGGTCCCTGGCTCCTGTCCCTTAGATGTTGGGGGGGGCCCTTCCCCCGTCTACTTCTGCACCCTGATGTGTGTGTGCTAAGTCGCTTCGGTCGTGTCTGACTCTTTGCGACCCCATGGAGCCTGCCAGGCTCCTCTGTCCTTGGGGATTCTCCAGGAAAAGAGTACTGGAATGGGTTGCCATGCCCTCCTCCAGGGGATCTTCCCGACCCAGGGGACTGAACCCTCCTTGGAGTCTCTTGTGTCTCTTGCATAGGCAGGCTGGCTCCTTACCATTAGCACCACCTGGGAAGCAGTCAAGAAAGCCTCCTCCATTCTCCAAAACAGCCTCTAGGGGGCAGGACTGCCCCTTCTGGGGTCTCATATCCGTTGGCCAGTGCATGTGAGGGTGCCCGGTGCTGTGCCAGCCTGGGGAGGGAGAGAGGGGCTTGGGAGGGCATATGAGTCAGACTTTGTGTCCTACTCCAGGAAGCACGTTCTCTTCTTGAATTAAGGGTGCCAGATTTAGCAGATAAAAATGCTGCACGGGGTATACTTATGCTGAAAGTTAATTGTTATTTGAAATTCAAGTTGAACCGGTTGTCCTGTTTTTTATCTGGCAGTCCTACCAATATCAGGAAAACATGACAGATGGTGCCTATATGGGAACCAAGGGGACCTCGGAGGAGGGGTCCACAGGGAAGGAGACGTGGAAACCCTTTCAGGCACTGGTGGGGCCTCTGACATTGGCACCTTTTGCCGTATGCAGTAGCTTCTCGAATCTGATCACACTGGTCTGTGGGTGAACATCTCTATTGCCAGCTGGCCAGTGAAGCCACTGAGGTCCTGAGAGGTCACGTGACTTCCTCCAAACACACGTCCCATAGGGACAGGAGAAGGGTCTCTTATTTATTTTTTAGCCTTTCTTTTGTTTTTTAATTAATTTATTTATTTTAATTGGAGGCTAATTACTTTACAATATTGCAGTGTGTTTTGCCATACATTGACATGAATCAGCCATGGGTGTACATGCGTCCCCCATCCTGAACCCCCCTCCCGCCTCCCTCCCCATCCCATCCCTCAGGGTCATCCCAGTGCACCAGCCCTGAGCACCCTGTCTCATGCATCGAACCTGGACTGGTGATCTATTTCACATATGGTAATATACATGTTTCAGAGAAGGCAATGGCACCCCACTCCAGTATTCTTGCCTGGAAAATCCCATGGATGGAGGAGCCTGGTAGGCTGCAGTCCACGGGGTCGCTAGGAGTTGGACACAACCGAGTGACTTCACTTTCACTTTTCACTTTCATGCACTGGAGGAGGAAATGGCAACCAACTCCAGTATTCTTGCCTGGAAAATCCCAGGTATGAGGGAGCATGGTGGGCTGCCATCTATGGGGTCGCACAGAGTCGGACATGACTGAAGCAAATTAGCAGCAGCAGCAGGAGCAATATACATGTTTAAATGCTATTCTCTCAAATCATCCCACCCTCGCCTTCTCCCACAGAGCCCAAAAGTGTGTTCTTTGTATCTGTGTCTCTTTTGCTGTCTCGCATATAGGATCATCATTACCATCTTTTTAAATTCCATATATATGTGTTAATATACTGTGTTGATGTTTTTCTTTCTGACTTACTTCACTCTCTACAATAGGCTCCAATTTCATCCACCTTATTAGAACTGATTCATGTGTTCTTTTTAATGGCTGAGTAATATTCCACTGTGTATATGTGGCACAGCTTCCTTATCCATTCGTCAGTTGATGGGCATCTAGGTTGCTTCCATGTCCTGGCTATTGTAAACAGTGCTGCGATGAACATTGGGGTACACATGTCTCTCAATTCTGGTTTCCTCGGTGTGCATGCCCAGCAGTGGGATTTCTGGGTTGTATGGCAGTTCTATTTCCAGTTTTTTAAGGAATCTCCACACTTCTCCATACTGGTTGTACTAGTTTGCATTTCCACCAACCATGTTAGAGAGTTCCCTTTTCTCCACACACAGGAGAGGGGTGTCTGATATGACTCTTCTCACAGCCGTCTGTAGGAGGCCCCTCCCCTCTGCACCCCCTGCCCCTGCCCAGGGTGAGGTGAGGTGAGGTGTGTCAGGAGGATGGGTGTGAAAGTGTCCTGGTGAGAAACTTGCACTGGACATGGTGTTCACGGGGAGATTCAGTGTCAGGGAGCCAGGTTTAGGATCAGGCTTCAAGCTGGCGAGCCACAGCTACTGAACCCGTGGGCTGTGTCTGCTGAAGCCCCAGAGCCCTGTAGACGTACTCAGCCACAAGAGAAGCCACCCTCAATGAGAAGCCTTCGTACCACAACTAGAGATGCAACTAAAGAAAGCCCACACACAATCAAGGAAGGCTCAGGGTGGCCAAAAGTAAAAAGTGGTGCTGGGAAAACTGGACAGCCACTTGTAAAAGAATGAAACTAGATCACTTTCTAACACCATACACAAAGATAAACTCAAAATGGATCAAAGATCTAAGCATAAGACCAGAAACTATAAAACTCCTAGAGGATAGCATAGGCAAAACACTCTCTGCCATAACCCAAAGCGGGATACTCCATGACCCACCTCCCAGAATATTGGAAATAAAAACACGAATAAACAAATGGGACCTAATTAAAATTAAAAGCTTTTGCACAACAAAGGAAACTATAAGCAAGCTGAAAAGACAGCCTTCAGAATGGGAGAAAATAATAGCCAATGAAACAACAGACAAACAATTAATCTCAAAAATATACAAACAACTCCTGCAGCTCCATTCTAGAAAAATAAACAACCCAATTAAAAAGTGGGCCAAAGAACTTAACAGACATTTCTCCAAAGAAGATATAAAAATGGCTAACAAACACATGAAAAGATGTTCAACATCACTCATTATCAGAGAAATGCAAATCAAAACCACAGTGAGGGACCACTTTACACCAGTCAGAATGGCTGCCATCCAAAAGTCTACAAGCAATAAATGCTGGAGAGGATGTGGAGAAAAGGGAACCCTCTTACACTGTTGGTGGGAATGCAAACTAGTACAGCCACTATGGAAAACAGTGTGGAGGTTCCTTAAAAAGCTGCAAATAGACCTGCCATATGACCCGGCAATCCCACTGCTGGGCATATACACCGAGGAAACCAGAATTGAAAGAGCCACGTGTACCCCAATGTTCATCGCTGCATTGTTTACAATAGCCAGGACATGGAAGCAACCTAGATGCCCATCAACTGACGAATGGATAAGAAAGCTGTGGTATATATACACAATGGAATATTACTCAGCATTAAAAAAAAATTCATTTGAAGCAATTCTACTCAGATGGACGAAACTGGAGCCCATTATCCAGAGTGAAGTAAGCCAGAAGCAAAAACAACAATACAGTATATTAACACATATATATGGAATTTAGAAAGACGGTAACGAGAACCCAACATACGAGACAGCAAAAGGAACGCAGATGTATAGAATAGACTCGTGGACTTTGTGGATGAGTGTAAGGGTGGGATGATATGGGAGAAGGGCATTGAAGCATGTTAATTTTCATATGTCTAGTCAATCGCCAGCCCAGGACTGATGCTCGGGGCTGGTGCAGCGAGATTTCCCGGGCGGGGGGAGGGAAGAGGGAGGGGGGTTCCGGAGGGGAAGCATATGTAAACCCATGGTGATATCATGACAATGTATGGCAAAAACAATTTAAAAAAATAATAAATAAAAAAATTAAAAAAAAAAAAAGAATTGGGCTTTAATCAGTGTGGCTTAGAAGAGGGTTAAGATCTGCGTGGCTTCAGACCAAAACTGCTGGGGGTGTGGGAAGAAAATGGCCTTCAAGGAGTCTGGCCCACCTGGAAGAGAAAGTGACAAAAGGTGTGCACTTGTTCTAAGGAAAAACGCAGGAGCCTCAAACCCAGCCCAGCATCCACTGCGTTGACTACTTGGCTCTCCAGCCCTGTCACCGCCCCTTACCAACCCCTTCCTCTGCAGGGACAGGACGAAGCAAGGATGTCCTCTCAGGATGGACCAGGGAAGATGCTGGAATCAGCAGATCTCATTCTTAGCAGCTTAACTGGACCCACTGCCACTGAAACTCAGGTTTCGTCTCTTTGAAGAAGGAGTTCACAGTGCGATGTTCTCTCAACCAGCAGCAGGAGAGGGAGAAACTGGCCTGGGACCTGTTGCCGGTAACCATGTCCCGTTCCATGGGGACCCCACAGGAATTCAGAGGAGGTTATCGTCAACTCCCCAGGAAGAGTCAGGAAAAGTCCTGCAAGTTTGAAGGTGCTGCGCTCATTCTTCTCTTCCGGATATTCAGGGAGGAAATCGGACTGGATTGGTGAACAGCCTGGATGCAGAAAGAAACAGATTCAGTTTTTTCTTTCTTAAATAATGTCAACTTTCCCCGATCATAAAAACATTTCAAAAGTATCAATATATGCTGGCATTACAACATTCTGCTTGCTGAAGAGAACTCAGAAAAAAATGCAGAAGAGAAAATCATCGTGAATAAAAATTACCCATAATCTTGCTAGCCAGAGTAGATTTCATTTTTTCAGTAAAAAGAATAGCTTAAACTAACCACTAACTGAACATTACAAGCTCAGCCAGCCCTCTGTGGGTGAGTAGATGAGAGTCACTCACTATTAACAAAGGTTTGTATAAAGAGAGATACGGAGCTGGTTTTAAAATATGCTTGAAGTCACTGATGTCTCTTTTTAGTTACCTTACCTATGAATGGCCTTGTTAAGCCCCCTTTTTTCTATAGATCAGTTCAGTTCAGTTCAGTCGCTCAGTTGTGTCTGACTCTTTGTGACCCCATGGACTGCAGCATGCCAGGCTTCCCTGTCCATCTACCAACTCCCGGAGCTTACTCAAACTCATATCTATCAAGTCTGTGATGCCATCCAACCATCTCATCCTCTGTTGTCTATAGGTAGTCTAAAGGTAAACTTTAGTTCCACTCTTTTTAAATAATTGAAAAGTGAGATTTTTCTGCATGACTCCTAACACAAGGCTCAATACTTCAAAAAGCTGCACTACTCAAATATTGCACTACTCAGCCATAAAAAGGAATGAAATAGTGCCATTTGCAGCAATATGGATGAACCTAGAGATTGTCATACTAAGCAAAGTTGGACAAAGACAAATATCATGACATTAATTATATGTGGAATCTAAAAATGTGACACAAAGGAACTTATTTACAAAACACTAACAGAGTCACTCTGTTGGGAAAGGAGTACATCAAGTCTGTGTATTGTCACTCTGTTTATTTAACTTATATGCAGAGGAGCTCATGTGAAATGCTGGGCTGAGTGAAGCACAAGCTGGAATCCAGATTGCAGGAGAAATATCAATAACCTCAGATGTGCAGATAGGCGAAGAGGAACTAAAGAGCCTTTGATGAAAGTGAAAAGGGAGAGTGAAAAAGCTGGCTTAAAACTCAACATTCAGAAAACTAAGATCATGGCATCCGGTCCCATCACTTCATGACAAACAGATGGGGAAACAATGGAAACAGTGACAGACTTTATTTTGGGGGGCTCCAAAATCACTGCAGATGGTGACTGCAGCCATGAAATTAAAAGATACTTGCTCCTTGGAAGAAAGCTATGATTAACCTAGATAGCATTTTAAAAAGCAGAGACATTATTTTGATGACAAAGGTCTATCTAATCAAAGCTATGGTTTTTCCAGTGGTCACGTATGGACCCTAAAGAAAACTGAGTGCCGAAGAATCAATGCTTTTGAACTGTGGTGTTGGAGAAGACTCTTGAGAGTTCCTTGGACTGCAAGGAGATCCAACCAGTCCATCCTAAAGGAAATCAGTCCTGAATATTCATTGGAAGGACTGAGGCTGAAGCTGAAACTCCAGTACTTTGGCCACCTGATGTGAAGAACTGACTCACTGGAAAAGACCCTGATGCTGGGAAGGATTGGGGAAAGGAGGAGAAGGGGACGACAGAGGATGAGATGGTTGGATGGTATCACTGACATCGATGGACTTGAGTTTGAGCAAGCTCCAGGAGTTGGTGATGGGCAGGGAGGCCTTGAGTGCTGCAGTCCATGGGGTTGCAAAGAGTCGGACATGACTGAGCAACTGAACTGAACTGAACAGAGTCACAGCTGTAGAAAACAAACTTATGGTTATCAAACCAGAAAGGATGAGAGAGACAAATTATGAGTTTTGGATTAACACGTATATACTACGATATATAAAATAGATAACCAACAAGGACCACCCCGCGTATAGCACAGGGAACTAGATTCAATTATATATATATATATATATATATATATATATTTACAAACATATGTATGCATGCATGCACATGCTCAGTCATTTCAGTCATGTCTACCTCTTTGTGACCCCATGAACAGCAGCCTGCCAGGTTCCTCTGTCCATGGGATTTCCCAGGCAAGAATACTGGAGTTGGCTGCCATTTCCTCCTCCAGGGGATCTTCCCGACCTAAGGACTGAACTTGGAAATCCTGCATTGCAGGCAGATTCTTTCCCACTTAAGCCACAGAGAAGGCCACATATATATGTATATACATGTTGTTGTTCAGTCGCTCAGTCATGTCTGACTCTTTGCGACCTCATGGACTGCAGCACATCAGGCTTCCCTGTCCTTCACTATCTCCTGGAGTTTGTGCAAAATCACATCCATTGAATCGATGATGCCATCCAACAATCTCATCCTCTGTCACCCCTTCTCCTCCCGCCTTCATCTTTCCCAGCATCAGGGTCTTTCTTAATGAGTCAGCTCTTCGCATCAGGTGGCCAAAGTATTGGAGTTTCAGCTTCTGCGTCAGTCCTTCCAATGAATATTCAGGACTGATCTCCTTTAGGATGGACTGGTTGGATCTCCTTGCAGTCCAAGGGACTCTCAAGAGTCATCTCCAACACCACGGTTTAAAAGCATCAGTTCTTCAGTGCTCAGCCTTCTTGATGGTCCAACTCTCACATCCATACATGACCACTGGAAAAACCATAGCTTTGACTAGATGGACCTTTGTTGGCAAAGTAATGTGTCTGCTTTTTAATACGCTTTCTGGGTTGGTCATAGCTTTTCTTCCAAGGAGCAGGCATTTTTAATTTCTTGGCTGCAGTCAACATCTGCAGTGATTTTGGAGCCCAAGAAAATAAAGTCTGTCACCGTTTCCGTTGTTACATGCATAACCGAATCACTTTGCTGTGCAGCAGAAACTTAACACATTGTAAATTAACTACGCTTCAATCAATAAATAAACTTTAAAAAAAAGCTTGCACATGACCATAGTGGGAAGAAGTGACAACTTACATATGGTCATGGTCTATATTCATTGGAAGGATATATTCGGGATATGCGGGGAAGACATATTCTCCACCTTGGTAAAGCATCAACCTCAGTTCCTTTTCTGCAGAGATGCATCAGAATGTCTCTGTGGAGGATGCCCATTGGAACCACCCTGGTGAGCTTCTAAAAATCTGTGTGGTCCCCACCAGGGTCTTGGGCATTTATAGGGTGGGGGTGGGGTCTTGGTATTTCCAAAAGGGTCCCCAGACAGTGCTTTGCTGAACGTCTTATTTCAACTAGAGTTGATTTTTGTGAGTTGATTATTAGACAGTCACTATTAAAAATTATAATGCATATGCTTACAATTAAATAAATGGTATTTAAAACACAGGTCATAAATCCTCACAATGTATTACTTCCTAACCATTTTAGTACCTTTTCCTGTTCCCTGTGCTGAGATACTGTCTACATGGATTGGCAGCATCTCCAAATCCCCCTTCCACGAGTCACCCTGGGAGCTGAAAATCAGCTACTGTGGGGTGTTTACACCACAGAAATCGGCAGATGCTGTAGATCAGGGTCCTTTCCCCCGAGGTCCAGTTGCTAAATGCTTCCCAGCACCACACTGACCCAGTATGATGTAGAACTAACTCAGAACCCTTTAGCAATCAGGGCTTTTACAGTGATTCCCGGCTCATGTTTAACACGTCATGACCTGAAGGTTAGGTTTCCAGCTCTCACTTGCTGAGCTGGGAGTGCCTACCCGGAGACCAGCTCTGAAGCTGTAGTGTCTCCTTCTCTGCCCTTTCTTATAAAGGAGAGATGTTTGCTCTGTTCCTGCCGGGCGCTGAAGAAGCAGGTGTGTTTGTGCAGGTCTTTAGGGCATCTTTAAAGCAAATAGGCTTGATAAAATCTTTTTTCCCTCTTTCCTTCATTCTCCTGTTACTCCTATTGATCCAGGTCTTTCCACGGGCACAGAGTATGCTGGCTGTGTTTGTACATTTCTGCAGAGAGATAATCGTGGAAGCCTGGTGTATAGAAACCGGCCCTGTGACGCTGAACTATATCCCAGGGGGTGGCCAGCTACTTCCTCTCCTTTGAGAGTTCCTGGTATTTGGCAGATTTTCACATAAACTCTTTTCCCCAGCATGGCCTGGTTCCTTTGTTGCCTTATTTGGAGTGCATACCAGCTATTGTGGAGTAATAATACAGGAGGAGAAATCAATTCCCTCCTGGGCCCTTTATGGAGCCTTCGAGCTTGCCTGGGGTTGGGCCCTGTGCTTTTCAGACTCAGGTATATTTTTTGGCACGTTAAGGACTGATGTGAGCGGACTGTGTGTAAAGTGCTAAGTTGATTGATGTTAAAAGTGGGCTTCCTTGCTGGCTCAGACAGTAAAGAATCTGCCTGCTAATGCAGGACACCCAGGTTCGATCCCTGGGTTGGGAAGATCCCCTGGAGAAGGGAATGGCAACCTACTCCAATATTCTTGCCTGGAGAATCCCGTGGACTGAGGAGACTGGCAGGCTGTAGTCCATAGGGCCACACAGAGTTGGACACGACTTAGGGACTAACACACACACACACACACACCCCAAAAGTAAGCAGTGTGTGTCTCTCTCTGGAGTTTCTCCCCCAAATGGCGTGTTCCTTCCTGCCTACATTCTGAACCAGTTGAGAGATGAGGTGAAGGGTAAGGGACCCCAAAGACCACCTTTATAACTGATGAAGACCAGCTATGAGCAAGTAAGTTCTCTAATACCGAAGTCCAACTTTAGAGGGGTGTGTGGTGAATCTGGGCAGTCCTTACCCACCCCACGAAGGTATGTGAGTGTGTGCTAAGTTTCTACAGTTGTGTCCAACTCTTTGTGATCCCATGGACTGTAGCCCACCAGTCTCCTCTGTCCATGGGCTTCTCCAGGTGGGAATACTGGAGTGGGTTGCCATGCCCTCCTCTAGGGAATCTTCCCGACCCAGGGATCAAACCCACACCTCCGGTGGCTCCTGCACTGGGCAGGCAGGTTCTTTACCACTGAGCTACCTGGGGTGAGCTGGAGAGGTACAGCACACTCCAAAGAGGGGATCTCTCACTGCCCATGCCTATTCCAAGCACACCATCCAGGAAGGAAAGTGAGGGATGGGCAGAGAGCCAGAAGTTACACCAATGCACCCTTTCACCCGGAAGAAGTCCTGAGGAGCTTTCCACAGTCACCCTCCACTGGCCTGGCCAGTAGCCACTGCTGACACAGGTCCTTGCCTGCAGTCACTCTGGAAAACTCCTTTATGTGAAAGCTGAGCCCTGTCTGGGCTGGACCAGATTTATGGAATGGAAAGGGGAGACCCCTAGTCACTTCAGAGTGCTCTGGGGAGGACAATGGGATATGTAATAAAAGTGGGCTGTACCTGCAAAGTTACATGCTCTGGCTTCTTTTATAGGATTGAGTAGTATCCTCGTAAAATTCTTGTCTCAAAAGCAGCCCCAGGATGTGGCCTGCTTTGGAAATAGTGTCTTTGCAGATGCGGATTAAGCATCCTGGATTAAGGTGGGCACTGCCTCCAAGATGACCAGTGTGTCCTTGTAAGAAGAGAGAAACGTGGACATAGAGACACAGGCACAAGGAGGGCACCATGTGATGAGGAAATAGAGACTGGAGTTACACAGTCACAAGTCAAACAATACCAGGGACTGTCTGCAAACAGCTGAGCCAGAGGGGGCCAGCAAGGATTCTTTCCTGAAGGCTTTAGAACGGCAAGGTCAGTGTGCAGGCCCCTCAATGTGGAAGGAGGTAGAAGTTCTTTGGTGGAGGGAAGCTGAAGGAATGGTAAGAATCAGGTGTCATGGAACCCACCCAGAATGATGGCCGGGGTGGGATGCCCTGTGGCTTAACTTCTAGTGAGACTCTAGCATCTCCTAGAGGCTCGCAGCACCCCTACCCCCACCCCCCAGCTTGTTAACTACATCCACGATGGGAGTGGTTTACCTGGATTCTACCTGGGCCGCTGTGAAGATTGCCCAGACAGACCCCCCAAAGGCTGTTCAGGACCCTTGAGGCTGTTCTCCCTGTATCTTACATGTAACAGAAGGGTCTTCCTTCCATCCCCCTTCCAGCCCAGCATCTCCAACTTTCTTCCCTGGAGTTAGGCTTGGCGGGAGGGGGAACCTGGCTAAACCTCTTAACTTATCGCCAACCACAGGAGGGCTGGGAAGGGGCTGTAAGGGACCCACGCTGTGTGGACAGGGGTGGTTTGGGAATCCCTGAACAGTCATTAAAGGATGCCCTCGTAGCCTCCCAGTTGCTACTGAGAAGCTGACAGCTCATTCAAGGCCTTGGCAAGGCACTGTACTATCACTTCTGACTTCCTGGAGGCTGAGGACAGGAGACCAGAGCTGCAGGTCCTGCTATGTCATTGTTGTTGTTCAGTCGGTAAGTCGTGTCCATCTCTTTGCAGCTCAGTGGACCGCAGCACCCCAGGCTTCCCTCAAATTCTCTCTCCCAGACTTGGCTCAAATTCATGTTCATTGTGTGG
The DNA here is from genome assembly GCA_007570785.1 of Antilocapra americana. Taxonomy (NCBI): domain Eukaryota; kingdom Metazoa; phylum Chordata; class Mammalia; order Artiodactyla; family Antilocapridae; genus Antilocapra; species Antilocapra americana. The sequence continues at coordinate 6,162,686 of ML664172.1, read as the reverse complement.
GTGATGCTATCTAACCATCTCATCCTCTGCCACCATCTTCTCCTTTTGCCTTCAGCTCTTTCGCATCATCAGGGTCATTCCCAATGAATCAGCTCTTTGAGTCACGTGGCCAAAGTACTGGAGTTTCAGCCTCAGCATCAGTTGTTGCCAAGTTTAATTTTCAAGATCATGGAAGTTACTGCGAAGAGAAGCTTCTGTTGCTAGAGCTCTAAGACCCTTCCCTTCCAGGTGGTTTGCTGTCGGTGCTGTGCTGCGTGTGTGCCGTGCTTAGTCACTTCAGTCATGTCCAACTCTTTGCGACCCCATCAACTGTAGCCCCCCAGGTTCCTCTCTCCTTGGAATTTTCCAGGCAGGAATACTGGAGTGGGTTGCCATTTCCTTCTGCAGGGGATCTTTCCCACCCAGGGATCAAACTGGAATCTCCTGCATTGGCAGGCAGATTCTGTACCACTGAGCCACCTGGGAAGCAATGTGTGTCAAATTCCTGATCTGAGGCCAAGTGGATCGTGTTGGTCAACAATGGATGGAAACTCATGGTTCAGGCCGGTAGGCTGCTGGCTGCCTCTTGGAACCCGTCCTTGAGTGGAGGCGAGGCAGGAATTAGCAGACTGAATTTGACCTTGGACATTCAAATTCTTAGTCCTCAGCGCTGGCCTGATTTTCATCTCAGCTTTATCCTTTCTCCTCTGGGGAATCAACGCCTGCCTGTGGAGTCTGTTTTCCATCCTCCAAAAGACCTCCTCTGACCACTGAGAGAGAGGCCATTTATTAGGTTTTTCCCCTCAAAAATGTCTGATTCTATTGCTGAAAAATTACCCTGGCCCTTCTCAAGCGGAATACATTTCTTCAGAACATCTTTGCCTCCTTTGGTTAAGGCGGGGGAATGTTGCATTTTTCTAGCTAATCCTGTTGTGAATTTTTTTTCTCCGTTCAATGTATTCATTCAGATAACACCTCTCAGCCTTTGCATTTCTCACTCCTAATCTTTTATTTATCTTCCCTGAGATTTATAACTTACATATGCACCTGTCTCTCTCTCTAAATTTATTGCGTTGCCTTGCTCTCCTCCCCACCACGCCTCCGCGTCCCCCGCCTGCCCGTTAGGAATCCTTGGTAAGCATTCAGCACACACTGTGCTGCCCTTTCCCTTCCTCTGCCCAGTGCATTCCATTTTCCTGGCTGAAATGTCACTTTCTGTATGAGGCTGGCTTCCCCCACTCCCTTGGCTGCACCTTGTGGCTTGTGGGGATCTTAGTTCCCTAACCAGGGATCGAAGCCTCACCCTCATTGCTGAAAATGCAGAGTCCTAACCACAGGACCACCAGGGAATTCCCCAAACGTCACCTTCTAAAACGTCTTCGCTCTGCTCAAAGATGATGATCATTTTTTTAAAAAAATTCACAACTCCTGTGAATGTTTTGAAAACGAGGCATATTCTAACCTTCATGAAATAAAAAACACTTGCTTTTCGTTTGTCTCTGTGTGCTCAGTCGCTCAGTCCTGTCCGACTCTTTGTGACCCCATGGACTGTAGCTCGCCAGACTCCTCTGTCCGTAGGATTTTCCAGGCAAGAATATTGGAATAGGTTGCCATTTCCTCCTCCAAGGGATCTTCCTGGCCCAGGGATCAAACCTGCATTGACAGGCAGGTTTCTTCTTCTTTTTAACCACTGAGCCACCTGGGAAGCTCTCCTTCATCTCTAATCAAGGGCATTTACTTGAAAGGACAAACATACAAACTAGGAATGACCTTAGCTAGAATGTTCTTTTTTAAAGTACTAGGCAAATCAGCGGCTTCGCCGTCCTTTCTCTTGTTGAATTTGCAATGTGTGTTTATTCTTATGTATAGGACTCTTCCATTTTGCTAGAGGAAATAAGAAAAATGAATAAGGAGGATGGATGAAACCATGCGTGGAAGAAAGTAGTTTGTGAGACCCGTTGTGTGGGCTAAGTCACTTCATTTTGTGTCCGACTGTGTGACCCTATGGACTGTAGCCCGCCAGGCGCCTCTGTCCTTGGGATTCTTCAGGCAAGAATACTGGAGTGGGTTGCCATGCCATTCTCCAGGGGAACTTCCCGACTCAGGGATCGAACCTGCATCTCTTATGTCTCCTGCATTGGCAAGTGGATTCTTTACCACTAGCACCATCCGTTAGTCATAGACAAAGTAGAACTTCTGCACTGAATGGAGTTGGAAGGGATGGAAGAAAATATCCAGGAGGAATTCAGGATTCACGAGGTCTTAACTCAGCCACCCACCGGTGTCACTTTCTTTGCGTCTATGTGTGCGCGGTCGCTCAAAATGCAGGGCAGTCCCACAGCTGCTTAACAGGCTCCTGGATGAGCTGTGGCTGTTGGCTTGGTGGACTTGCTCCTTCGATTCTTCAGAGAGCAAGGTCACCTGCCATCCACTCAGCCTCCCGGTTGGACTGTAGGCTGGTCCCGGTAACCACACCATCAGGAGGAGGGCTGGCGTGGCCCGGGATTCAGGAGTGTGGTCCTCCCATGCCAGCAGCACCTGCTCCTGGGTGAGTCAACCACCCCCAGACCTCTCCCCTTGCTTCTTGCTGCGTGGTCTGAGTTGATCTAATGAACTGCATGTTTGAGGCCTCTTGACTTGGTCAGTGGGCCTCTCCAGCCCTCGACAGCCTGCCTGGCGCGGCTCTTGGGGCTTCCCACTGCATCAGTGATGGGATCCTTCCTCAGACTTTGCACTGATGTTCCCCAGCTGTTCTATGGAGGCTGGTCCAGAGTGTATCAGTCAGGGTTCTCCAGAGAGCCAGAACCAGTAGGATGTGTATTCATAAATCACAATGGTTAATTGTATGTGTCACCCTGACTGGCGGAGAAGGCAATGGCACCCCACTCCAGTACTCTTGCCTGGAAAATCCCATGGACGGAGGAGCCTGGTAGGCTGCCATCTATGGGGTCACTAAGAGTCAGACACGACTGAGTGACTTCGCTTTCACTTTTCACTTTCATGCACCAGAGAAGGAAATGGCAACCCACTCCAGTGTTCTTGCCTGGAGAATCCCTGGGATGGGGGAGCCTGGTGGGCTGCCGTCTGTGGGGTCTCACAGAGTCAGACACGACTGAAGTGACTTAGCAGCAGCAGCAGCAGCAACTTGACTAGACTAATGAATGCCCAGAAAAGCTGGTGAAAAATTTTTCTGGATGTGTCTGTGAAGGGGTTTCTGAAAAAGGTTGACATATTTGAATTGGTAGACCGAGGAAGGCTGATTGCCTTCACCAGAGCAGGCAGGCCTCACCTGATCCACTGAGGGTCCAAACAGAACAAAAAGGCAGAAGAAGGGCAAGTTTGCTCTCCTGGCCTTCCACATCGGCACTCCTGGTTCTCAGGCTTCTGGGCTTGGAGTGGAATTACACTCCCAGCTTCTCTGGGCCTCTAGCCTGCAGACGGCAGGTCATGGGACTTGACTTAGCCTTCATAATCTTATGAGCAAATTCCTCTAATAAATCTTCTATATGTTTATATACAGGAATATATTGGACATAGAGCATGTTTGGTTCCAGGCCAATGAAATAAAGTAAATATTGCAATAAAGCATCACATGAATTGTTTGTTTTCCCAGTGAATAGAAAAGGTATGTTTATACTCTTCTGTAATCTATTAAGTGGGCAATAGCATTATGTCAAAAAACAATGTACATACCTAATTGAAAAATACTTTATGGCTTAAAAAACACACAAACCACTAGCTATCATCTGAATCTTCAGCAAATCATAATACTTTTGCTGATGGAAGGCCTTGCCTGGATGATGATAGCTGCTGACTGATCATGGTGGTGGTTGCTGAAGGTTGGGGCAGGTGTGGCATTTTCTTAAAATAAGACAACCATGAAATTTGCTACATTAACTGATTCCTCCTTTTAAGAACTCTTTCTCTGTAGCAAGTCATGCTGCTTGATAGCATTTTATAAACAGTAGAATTTCTTTCAAAACTGGAATCAATCCTCTCAAACCCTGACGCTTCTTTATCAACTAAATTTATGTAATATTCTAAGTTATTTGTTGTCATTTTAACAGTCATCACACCATCTTCATCAGAAGCAGATTCCATCTCAGTAAACTACTTTTTTTTGTTCATCCATAAGAAGTAACTCTCATTTGTTAAAGTTTTATTATCAGACTGCAGCAATTCACATCTTTAGAGTTCATTTCTTTTTTTAAATTTATTTTAAATTGAAGGATAATTGCTTCCTAATATTGGTTTGATTTCTGCTATACATCAGCATGAATTAGCCATAGGTGTACGTAGATCCCTCCCTCTTGAACCTCCCTGCCCCCTCCCACCCTTTCCCACCCCTCTAGGTTATTACAGAGCCCCAGTGTGAGTTCCCTGGGTCATACAGCCAGCTCCCACTGACTATTTTACATACGGTAGTGTATATGCGTCTATGCTACTCTCTCCATTCGTCTCACCCTCTCCTTCACCTCCTGCCCCTGCCCTGGACTCCGTTTCTAATTCTAGTTCTCTTGTTATTTCCACCACACCTGCAGTTACTCTCTTAGCTGAAGTCTTAATCCCCTCAAAGTCACCCATGAGGGTTGGAATCACTTCTTCCATGCTCCTGTCAATGTTGATATTTTGACCTCTTCCCATGAGTTGCAAATGTTCTTAATGGCACCTAGAATGGTGAATCCCTTCCAGAGGTTTCCATTTACTTGGCCCAGATCCATCCGAGGAATCACTGTCTATGGCAGTTGTTGCCTTACAAAGTGTGCTTCTTGAATAATAAGACTTGAAAGTCAAAATGGATCCTTGATCCATGGGCTGCAGAATGGATTCTGTGTTGCTGGCTTAGCAGCAGGAAAACATGAACCTCATTGTTTGTCCCCATCAGAGCTCCTGGATGACCAGGTGCATTGTCAACGAGCAGTAATTTTTTTATTTTTCCTGAGCAGCAGGTTTCAGCAGTGGGCTTAAAGCATTCAGTAAGCCATGTTGTGAATAGACATGCTGTCCTCCAGGCTTCGTTGTTCCATTTAGAGAGCATGGGCAGAGTAGATTGAGCTTAATTCTTCAGGACCTTAGGATTCTTGGAATGGTAAATGAGTATTGGCTTCAACTTAAAGCCACTAGCTGTATCAGCTCCCAACAAGAAGGTTAGGCTGTCCTTTGAAGCTTTGAAGCCAGACATTGCCTTTTCTCTAGCTATGAAAGTCCTAGGTGGCATCTTCTTCCAATATAAGGTTCTTTCATCTTCGTTGTTAGTGTAGCCACCTTCATTATTGCTCTTGGCTAGATCTTTCTGGATAATTGGCTGCAACTTCTAAATACATCAGCATTTGCTGCTTTACCTTGTACTTTAAAGTTATGGAAAAACAGTTTCTTTCCTTAGATTTCATGAGCCAACTCTGCTGGTTTCAAACTTTCTTTCTTGAGCTTCTTCACTTCTCTCAGCCCTCACAAAATGAGAGAGTTAGGGTCTTGTTCTGGATGAGGCTTTGGCTTAAAGCAACGAGTTTGAGTACACTCCGGGAGTTGGTGATGGACAGGGAAGCCTGGCGTGCTGCAGACCATGGGGTCACAAAGAGTCGGACACGACTGAGCGACTGAACTGAACTGAATGCTATGGCTTGGGGCTCCCCAGGTGGCTTGGTGGTAAAGAATCCGCCTGCCAGTACAGGAGAAGCAAGAGATGTGGGTTTGATCACTGGGTCAGGAAGATCCCCGGGAGAAGGGCATGGCAACACACACTCCAGAATTCTTGCCTGGAGAATCCCCTGGACAGAGGAGCCTGGCGGGCTACAGTCCATGGGCATGCAAAGAGTCAGGTGTGACTGAGCGATTGAGTGTGCGCACAATGCTATGGCTGGTTCGGTCTTCTATCCAGACCACTAAAACTGTCTCTGGACCAACAGTAAGGCTGAGGTGCTTTCTTCTTATTTGTGTGTAAACTGGAGCAGCGCTCTCAATTTTCTTCAAGAACTTTTTCTTTGCCGTCACAACTTGGCTAATGGGTGCATGAGGTCTAACTTGTGGCCCATGTCACCTTTTGACATGTCTTCCTGACTGAGCTTAATCATCTCTAATTTTTTATTTAAAGTAAGAGACATGTGACTCTTCCTTTCTCTTGAACACTTTAGAGGCCATCGTAGGGCTACTCATTAGCCTGATTTCAATACTGTTTTGTCTCCGGAACTAGAGGGACCTGAGCGGGGAGAGATGGGGAAAAGCCAACTGGTGGAGCATTCAGAACACACACACATACACACACACACACATACACACACACACACACACACACACACACACACACACACACATACACACACACACACCATTATCAGTCAAGTTTTTTATCTTATAGGGGCACTATTTGTGGTGCCCCCAAACAATGACAATAGTAACATCAGAGATCACTGATCACCATAACACATATAATAATAATGAGCAAGTCTGAAATATTGTGAGAAGCACCAAAGTGTGACCCAGAGACATGAAGTGAGCCGGTGCTGTTGGAAAAATGGCTCCAAGAGAATCGCTCTCTGGGTAAGACTGCCACAAACATTGTTTGTAAAAACAGACAAACAACTCCCCCACCACCACCACCAACACACACAATATCTTTGATGGGCAATAAAGCAAAGCACAATAAAAGAGCCTGCCTGTGTGTCTCATCGGTTCTGTTTCTCTGGGGAACACTGACTAAGAGACAGATAGATAGACAGACAGATATTTTAAGGACTTGGCTCACATGCTTATGTGTATAGTCGCTCAGTTGTGTCCGACTCTTTGCGACCCCATGGACTATAGCCCACTAGGATCCTCTGTCCGTGGGATTCTCCAGGCAAGAATACTGGAGTGTATTGTCACGTCCTCCTCCAGGGGATCTTCCCAACCCAGGGATCGAAGCCACATTGCAGGGGGGTTCTTTACCATCTGAGCCACCGGAGGCTGGCAAGTCCAAAAGTCTGCAGGATGAGCTGGTGGGCTGGAGACTCAAGAAGCGCACATGTTACAGCTGAAGCCTGGGAGTCACCTGCTGGCAGAATGCCTTCTTGCTTGAGGGAGGTCAGCCTTTTTGTATTTCTTTTTAAAATTCAGTTATTTGACTGTGCCAGGTCTTAGTCACAGCATGTGGGATCTAGTTCCCAGACCAGGGACAAGAAATCCTGCACTGAGAGCCTGAAGCCTCAGCCACTGGACCCCCAGGAAGTCCTGAGGTCAGCCTTTTATATCTACCAAGCTTTCAGCAGATTGGGCAAGGCCAATGATGGAGGTTGTCGACCTTTCTCTCAAAGTCTATCAATTTAGAAGTGAATCTCATCCAATCCCACCCTCACAGAAATATCCAGAATGATATTTGACAAAATATCTGAGCCCCGTGATCCTGCTAAGTCGACACATAAAAATCAACCATCATAGGGGGATTTCCCTGGTGGCAGAGTGGATAAGAATCCGCCTGCCAGTGCAGGAGCCACAGGTTCAATCCCTGGTCCAGGAAGATCCCACTTGCCTTGGGAACAACTAAGTCTCACGTGCCACAGCTACAGAGTCCCAGCACTGCACCGACCCAGGACATGTGTGATAAGTACGGAAGCCGCATGCCGTAAGCCTGCTCTGCACAGAAGTCACTGCGATGAGAACCCTGTGCCCCTCCACAAAGAGCAGCCCCCTGCTCACCACCAGGAGAAAGCCCACGAAAATCGGCGAAGACCCTGCATAGCCAAAAATGATAAATAAAAAGAAAAAAAATAATAGTTTAAAAAAGACAAACCATCATAGGAGGAATGCTTGCAAATACGCTGCACCAGCCAATAAAAGGGTTCTGCAGTCAAATGAGTTTTAGAAGGCTGGATTAAGCAAAATGATACCAGGTTTATTTTATGGAAAGATGTCTTGCAATCTTTCATGGGCAGGATGAAATAGGCAGTGTTGCACAAACTCTGCTCCTAGAACCCTTTTTTTGTTTTTTTAACAGAAGCTTCCTTGGTATAAGTGTTCTTCAGAGCACACTATGAGAAATGTAGGTCTAAGGCTCTCAGGAAACCAGGCAAGAACGTCAGGCGGACTGGGTGAGAAAGGCCAGGCGGCCTCCTCATGCTGCTGTCCAGCAGTGCTCCTCGTTGGGAAGCACTTCCTGACGCTAGGTTAGCATATGCACCTGGGAGGAATGGACCTCAGCACGCCTGACCTAGGTCATCGCAGTGTGGGTCATATCCAGGAAGCTGGGTCTTTCCCTACGGTCTCTCAAGGGGGAGCAGGGAAGGCTGCAGCATGCGCTACTCGGGACTTCTCATGGCTCAGATGGGAAAGATTCCTGGGTCAGGAAGATCCCCTGGAGAAGGGGATGGCTACCCACTCCAGGATTCTTGCCAATCCCATGGACAGAGGAGCCTGGTGGGCTATAGTCCATGGGCTTGCAAAATGTCGAACACAACTGAGCAACTAATACACACACACACACACACGTATTACAAAGTTTCCCACGTGGAACTAGTGGTAAAGAACTCACCTACTAATGCAGGAAACATAAGAGACCCAGGTTCAATCCCTGGGTTGGGAAGATCCCCTGGAGGAGGGCATGGCAACCCACTCCAGTATTCTTGCCTGGAGAATTCCACAAAAAGAGGAGCCTGGCAAGCTACAGCCAGTAGGGTCACAAAGAACAGGACATGACTGAAGTGACTTAGCATGCATGCACAGTAAAAAACTACTCATTCTTTATCTGTAATTCAAGTTTAACTGAGTGCCCTGTGTTTCACCTGGCAATCCTGTCCTTGCTGACACTCAGCTGCACCAAACCCGCTCACCCCAAGGCCTTTGCCCATGCTGTTCCCTAAGGCTGAACAGATCCTCCCCCAATAATCACCCTCTCCCCGAAACAGGTTTAGGTCTTTATCCAAACACCACCTTCTCTGTGAGTCCTTCCATCTCTTGCCATTCTAAGTGAGTGATCGTATCATATGGACATCACCAGATGGCCAACACCAAAATCAGATTGATTATATTCTTTGCAGTCAAAAATGGAGAAGCTCTATACAGTCAGTGAAAACAAGACTGGGAGCGGACTGTGGCTCAGATCATGAACTCCTTATTGCTAAATTCAGACTTAAATTGAAGAAAGTAGGGAAAACCACTAGACCATTCAGGTATGACCTAAATCAAATCCCTTATGATTATACTTTGGAAGTGAGAAATAGATTTAAGGGGCTAGATCTGATAGACAGAGTGCCTGTTGAACTATGGACAGAGGTTCATGACATTGTACAGGAGACAGGGATCAAGACCATCCTAAGAAAAAAATATGCAAAAAAAGCAAAATGGCTATTTGAGGAGGCCTTAAAAGAGCTGTGAAAAGAAGAGAAGCGAAAAGCAAAGGAGAAAAGGAAAGATATTCCCATTTGAATGCAGAGTTCCAAAGAATAGCAACGAGAGATAAGAAAGCCTTTCTCAGCGAGCAATACAAAGAAGTATATGAAAACAACTGAATGGGAAAGACTAGAGATCTCTTCAAGAAAATTAGAGATACCAAGCGAACATTTCATGCAAAGATGGGCTCGATAAAGGATAGAAATGGTGTGGTCACTCATCCAGAGCCAGATATCCTGGAATGTGAAGTCAAGTGGGCCTTATGAAGCATCACTATGAACAAAGCTAGTGGAAGTGATGGAATCCCAGTTGAGCTATTTCAAATCCTAAAAGATGATGCTGTGAAAGTGCTGCACTCAATATGTCAACAAATTTGGAAAATTCAGCAGTGACCACAGGACTGGAAAAGGTCAGTTTTCATTCCAATCCCAAAGAAAGGCAATGCCAAAGAATGCTCAAACTACTGCACAATTGCACTCATCTCACATACTAGTAAAGTGATGCTCAAAATTCTCCAAGCCAGGCTTTAGCAATACGTGAATGGTGAACTTCCAGATGTTCAAGCTGGTTTTCGAAAGGGCAGAGGAACCAGAGATCAAATTGCCTACATCTGTTGGATCATCGAAAAAAGCAAGAGAATTCCAGAAAAACATGTATTTCTGCTTTATTGACTATGCCAAAGCCTTCAACTGTGTGGATCACAATAAACTGTGGAAAATTCTTAAAGAGATGGAAATACCAGACCACCTGACCCGCCTCTTGAGAAAACTGTATGCAGGTCAGGAAGCAACAGTTAGAACTGGACATGGAACAACAGACTGGTTCCAAATAGGAAAAGGAGTACGTCAAAGCTGTATATTGTCACCCTGCTTATTTAACTTATATGCAGAATTCATCATGAGAAATGCTGAAGCACAAGCTGGAATCAACATTGCTGGGAGAAATATCAATAACCTCAGATATGCAGATGACACCACCCTTAGGGCAGAAAGTGAAGAGAAACTAAAAAGCCTCTTGATGAAAGTGAAAGAGGAAAGTGAAAAAATTGGCTTAAGGCTCAACATTCAGAAAACTAAGATCATGGCATCTGGTCCCATCACTTCATGGGAAATAGATGGGGAAACAGTAGCTAACTTTAAATTTGGGGGCTCCAAAATCACTGCATATGGTGACTGCAGCCATGAAATTAAAAGGCATTTACTCTTTGGAAGGAAAGTTATGACCAACCTAGACAGCATATTAAAAAGCAGAGACATTACTTTGCCAACAAAGGTCCGTCTAGTCAAGGCTGTGGTTTTTCCAGTAGTCATGTATGGATGTGAGAGTTGGACTATAAAGAAAGCTGAGAGCTGAAGAATTGATGCTTTTAAACTGTGGTGCTGGACTCTTGAGAGTCCCTTGGACTGCAAGGAGATCCAACTAGTTCATCCTAAAGGAGACCAGTCCTGAGTTTAGATCAGTCTCTAAAGGGTTCATTGGAAGGACTGATGTTGAAGCTGAAACTTCAATACTTTGGCAACCTGATGGGAAGAGCCTTTCATTTGAAAAGACCCTGATGCTGGGAAAGATTGAGGGCAGGAGAAGAAGGGGATGACAGAGGATTAGATGATTGGATGGCATCACTGACTTAATGGACATGAGTTTGGGTGAACTCCGGGAGTTAATGATGGACAGGGAGGCCTGGCGTGCTTTGGTTCATGGAGTTGCAAAGAGTCGGACATGACTGAGTGACTGAAATAAACTGAACTGAACTGAACTGCTGTTTTATCTTTCTATCCTGTTCTCTGTATAATTTTTCTCCTTGGTACTTATCATGGTCTAAGTCACCCTATAGTTTGAGGGTTCATCTTGTAATTATCTGTCTCCCTCACTAGGGCAGGGATTCCTTTTCTGCTTGGTTCCCTGCTGTATCCCTGTGGCCTGGAAATGTGCCTGGTACCCACTGATGCTCCATCAGAACCTGCAGCCAAAACCAAATGACAGGGGTGAGCAAAGGGTCCTTATTGATACTTCCGTGTGGCAGAGACCAAAGTGATTTGTTACCACAGCTCCCATGACCTCTGTTGTCTCCTTCCATGTTATTTAAGTATCTTGGAGTTTCTTTGTCTGCTTAGGGCAGACAGGACTCCTGCACTGCAAGCAGATTATTTATGGAGACCCAGGTTAGATCCCTGGGTCCAGAAGATCCCCTAGAGAAGGGAATGACAGCCCATTGCAGTATCTTGGCCTGGAGAATTCCATGGACAGAAGCTACAGTCCATGGTGTTACAAAGAGCTGGACACAACTGAGTGATTAACACACTGAAAACACTATCAGTGGACATTGGGTTGGTCTCACCTCTTGCCTATTGTAAAGGATGCTCTGGATATCAGCATTCAAGTGTCCATTTGAGTCCCTGCTTTTAACTCTTTGGAGTAGTATATACTTAGAAGTAGAATTGCTGGATCACGTGATATCCCTGTTTGATATTTATTAGGAATTACCACACTGTTTTCCACAGTGGCCACACCATGTTACGTTTCCTTCTATAATGCACAAGCATTCAAATTTTTCCACATCCTCACCAACACTTCTTTTCTGTTCCCTGGATAATATTTTCTGTTCCTAATGGCTGAGAAGCGTGCTCTTTGATTGTTAATGCTTTATGGCTTCTTCTACTTCCTTTCCGTTTCTGCTTCCCCATAATTTTAGTCTGTGTTTGAACCCTTGAGGACTCTGGCCCAAGTTTTACAACGTGACTCACACTCCCATCTGGCCCATTTCCTGTGAGAGAGAACCTGATTGGCTGAACCTATCTTATTATGCCAAGCCACATGTCATAGGTTGCCAGTCCCTGGGTCAGTGGACCATCAGCTAAGACCAGGAAGAGGAGGGTCCCTGTTGCCATGTGCATGGTTGTCTATGGAGGACCTTGTCAGCTTATCTTCCCTTGCTGCTGCTGCTAAATTGCTTCTGTCGTGTCTGACTCTGTGCAACCCCATAGATGGCAGCCCACTAGGCTCCCCCATCCCTGGGATTCTCCAGGCAAGAACACTGGAGTGGGTTGCCATTTCCTTCTCCAGTGCATGAAAGTGAAAAGTGAAAGTGAAGTCACTCAGTCGTGTCCGACTCTTCATGACCCCATGGACTGCAGCCCACCAGGCTCCTCCGTCCATGGGATTTCCCAGGCAAAAGTCGTGGAGTGGGGTGCCATATCTTCCCTTAGGAGGGAGCAAGTCACAATCAGCATGTCCAGTCTACAAGGAGAAAGATGTTGGGAGTTAAGGTAGATGCTGAAAGTATTTAGTTGCTCAGTCATGTCCGACTCTTAAGGGATCCGATGGACTGTAGCCCACCAAGGGCTCTGTCCCAAGTCCTCTATCTATGGGATTCTCCAGGCAAGAATACTGGAGTGGGTTGCCATTTTCTTCTCCAGGGATCTTCCCAACCCAGTAATCGAACCTGGGTCTCCTGCACCACAGGCAGATTCTTTACTGTCTGAGTGACCAAATTTTACTGAGATGTTGAGAAATGCCCTTCTGGTATATATCACTTAAGACATGAAATGGAGAAAACTGTTCCTTGACATATGTCATCTCTGGTCTAGAAAATTCTCTCTGTCCCTTTACACTCCAGGGTCTTCAGTAAATATACCCAGGTCATTCTCACCTTCACCAGTTCTCAACCATGGTGCTGCATTTTAATGGAAAATTCTTAAGAATAAAAATCCCTTTAACTTCCAAAGAAATGGAACCATTCTAGTGGAAAGACCTGTCCAGAAGTTGACAACCATCCTGTCTAGTGGCTATTCCTTCATGCAGTGAGGCTGAGAAGACAATGTATTCAAATCATCATTTTCTCCAGTCTTGGACCATTGGCCAGTGCTGAAGATGGATTTGTAACTTGTTTTAGTTCTAAGATGCTGGTTTGGTTTTTTTTTTTTGGCATTTTATGAGAAAGATTATGGAAACCCTGTCTATGATGAGAGCTAGCCATGGGGTAGTCCTGTTTGTCCTGAGTTTATGTATATGAACTTGTGTAATAGCGTAGGCTTTCCTTCAAGTGTTCAGTTCAGTCAGTTGCTCAGTCGTGTCCGACTCTTTGTGACCTCGTGGACTGCAGCACACCAGGCTTCCCTGTCCATCACCACCTCCTGGAACTTGCTCAAACTCATGTCCATTGAGTCCGTGATGTCATCCAACCATCATCCTCTGTTGTCACCTTTAAGTGTTGGGAAGCTTAAAACAAATTCAAGCACTATGGGCTGAATTTTGCCCCTTCCCCCCACTGTCTTGTCAGATTCATGTGTTGGATCCCCGACTCCCAGGACCTCAGAATATGGCTGTATTTGGGGACAGAGTCTTTGGGCTAAATGGAGTTACTAGGGGCTTCCCTGGTGGCTCAGTGGTAAAGAGCCACGGGAGGTGCGGGTTTGATCCCTGCATCAGGAAGATCCCCTGGAGTAAGGCATGGCAACTCATGCCAGTATCCTTGCCTGGAGAATCCCATGGACAGAGAAGCCTGGCGGGCTACACAGTTTATAGGGTAACAAAGAGTCAGACATGACTGAAGCGACTTAGCATGCATGCATAAGGTCACTAGGTTGGGCCCTAATCCAATATGACTGGTGTCCTTATAAGAAGAGAAAGTTTGGATAACAGAAAATTTGGATCCAGACATATGCAGACTAAAGATATAAGGAGAAGATGACCATCAAGAAGCTAAGGAAAGAGGCTTTGGATGGAACCAACTCTGCCAGCACGTTGATCTTGGATGACTAGCCTCCAAGACTGTCAGAAAATAAATTTCTGTTGTTAAACCACCCAGTCAACGTACTTTGTTCTGTCAACCCTTGCAGACTAGTATACCTGCTCCAAACCATCATTTAGATTTTATTTATATTTGCTTTTTTTTTTCCTTCTGGCTCTATGCCTAGTTTCATTTTATGACTCCTTGTATTTATGACATTTTCTTCTTTTACCTCATTTTAACTTATGCTGCTTGATTGTGTTTTAGTATTCATTTAATCTTTCTGGATTCAGGTGCAGTAGAAATACATTTTTAAAATTATTAAAATGATATCTACTGGCCATCTGTGGTGTTTAAGATTCTGTCCAAGGAACCAGGGAGATCCCATGGTGAACCAGGATGTACCTAGCAGTGTGTGTGTTGTTAGTAAGGTCTTAATAAATACTGGCTATTATTGCCAGGTGAGGGATTCTCTGAAAACTCAGTTGGTAAAGAATCTGCCTGCAATGCAGGAGACTCCGGTTCGATTCCTGGGTTGGGAAGATCCCCTGGAGAAAGGAAAGGCTACCCACTCCAGTATTCTGGCCTGGAGAATCCCATGGACTGTATAGTCCACGGGGTCACAAAGAGTCCAACATGACTGAGAGACTTTCACTCAGGTACACCTTGCTGTACCAGTTAGATTTTGCCGTGTAACAAGCCACTCCCAAATGTAGTGGCTTAAAATCTCAGCACTCACTACATCTCACGATCCTGTGGGCTGAAGAGCACATTTCTTCTGGTCTGAGTCATCAGTTGGGGCTGGATGCTCTGGCATGGTCTTTCTCCTGTGGCAGGTATGTATGTCAGGTGGAAGGCAGGGAAGGCTGGGGTCTCTCTCTACGTGGTCTCTCATTCCCCAGGAGGCTGGCCTGCCCTTGTTACAGGCGGCTAACGGATTCCCAGCAGCAGTTAGCAAACCCCAGTACACCCACCCTTCAGACCTCTGTTGGAGATTTTTCTCCCATCACATTGGTCAAAGGAAGGCCCAGACCCAAGAATGGAGAAATCAACTCTGAGTTCAGATGGGAGGGTCTGCTATGTCGCAGGGCATGGGGACTGTAGATATAAGGAATATATTTGGCCTCTGTCCCAGACCTGGCACAGAGTTCCTCATACCCTGGGAACTCCTGAGTCATAGGAGTCTGCTTTGTCATTCCTGAGCAATCCCTGTTGAGCTTGTGATGACTCAGGGTGGGAACCCAGGGTGGACTGGTGACCAGAAAGACCTAGTGAATAGAGGTGGATTAGAGGGTTGAAACTTTCTACTTGCAACCTCTGGGAAGCTGGGGTGTCTGCCTGACTTTGGTCATTAGGATGAAGTCCTCATGGGAAAATGGAAGTGAATCTGCTTTGAAAAGTTGATTGCTGTTGTTCAGTCTTGAAGTTGTGTCCAACTCTTTATGACCCCATGGACTGCCGCTCCCCAGGCTTCCCTGTCCTTCACTATCTCCAAGAGTTTGCTCAAACTCATGTCCATTGAGTCAGTGATGCCATCCAACCACCTTATTCTCTGCTCTCCCCTTCTCCTTTTGCTCACAATCTTTCCCGACATCAGGGTCTTTTCCAATGAGTCAGCTGTTTGCATCAGATAGCCAAAGTATTGGAGCTTCAGCTTCAGCATCAGTCTTTCCAATGAGTGTTCAGGGTTGATTTCCTTTAGGATGGACTGGTTGTATCTCCACACACAGAGGGAAGAAGTTCGTTTCCCTTTATCTTTCCCAGACAACGAAACAGCTTTAATCCTGATCATGAAGTTTCTTTCTATCTCCCTCCATTCCTTCCTTTCTTTCTTTCTTAATGATTTTCTTGTCCTTTCCTGGCCTCACCTTTCCTTAAGAAATTGTTTCCCGTGTGTATTTTTCCTCCCCTTCTGGATGGACTTCACCCACGGGCCACCTCTTCCCTCCTCTCTGGGACTCAGTCCTGCCTTTCTGTGGTGTTTCTTCCATGGTCCCCTTCACCCACTCGTTTTTCCTCTAGATTGCTTCCAGTTTCCTAACACATCTCTTAGCCTGGGCTTTCTTCTGGATTTCAGCAACAAGAGGCACCAGCCGTGACCGGCAACAATGAGGCCTAAGAAAACAGGTCATCTGAGCCGGGAGAGATGTCAGTGAAACCGTCTTGGCACTGGGTTTGCCTTTTGTTGAGAGAAGAGTGACTCTAAATCTAAGCTGAGCCGGAGAGACACTGGCCCCTTTTTAGAGTGGATGGAGTTGGAACGGCAAGTACCCAAAGGGCAGTTTTGAGAGCTGAAACTGGGTGTGTGTGCCACAGGCCTGGGAGCCTGGGAGGTCTGAGAGACGTCCTTCCAGGAGCGAGCCGACACCAGCTGAGAGGTCAGCATCTCCAGGAAGGACGAGCAAGTGCAGCCTGACCGGAGGCCAGGAGGCTCTGGTTGGTGGTGGGGTCAGACTGGGGGAAGCCACCGAGAGGACGCCCAGGGATCCAGCCAAGCGAAAGTGCGGAGCTGGGGCACCTGGGAAAGAGGCCAACTAAGATGCTCAAGAGGCGCCTGGAGGAGCCTTTAGGTGTAGCCCTCGCCCAGGCTGGGGACACACCGATGTGGTGAGTTACACTCTAGCTTGTCAATTACATCTCTGCTTAATTTTATCTTGAGGTTGGAATCTCCGCCATGGAAGGTGAAAATAATCAGAGCAGGCAGGAGAGCTGGGAGCAGGATGGGCAAGGAGGTTTAAAAGGAAAGATGGTAACTTGATCACACTTGTCCAATCTCTTGCTGTGTAAGGCAACACATTCACAGCTTCCCAGAATTAGGATTCCGGCATCTTTGGAGGGGCATTACTCCGCCCACCACATTTGACAGTCTTTTTTTTGTTTCTCATCTTGTTTGTTATCTGATTCCCAGAGTAAGCATCATGGTTGCCAGGATTTTGTGTCATTTGTTACTGTATAGGCAGCACTTAGAACAGTACCTCATACACGGGCACTTTGTATATATTTATAAAATAAATGAAAAAATGAATGTTCCCATGTGTATGCAAGGGAAAAGGAAAGATGGAAGAAAGACAAGGAGAGAAAATTCTGTGTGAGTAGATTAGATGATTATTGAGTTATTCATCAACTTGTTTTATTAAGTGGTTCTAATTGCCTGGAATCTAAACAGATATATGTATATATATATATACATATATATATATATATATATATCTGGTGCTAGTGGTAAAGAACTCACCTACCAATGCAGGAGACATAAGAGACGTGGGTTTGATACCCAGATCAGGAAGGTCACCTGGAAGATGAAATGGCAATCCACGCCAGTATTCTTGCCTGGAGAATCCCCATGGATAGAGGAGCCTGGCAGGCTACAGTCCACAGGGTCACAGAGAGTCAGACACGATGGAAGCAACTTGGCATGGACTCTGAGGATGTCAGCAAAACATATTCTTGTTTTTACCTTCCTCTGGTGAGAAGGGATGGTTTGTCTGCCTTTTAATCCCTGAGCACATGGGATAGGAATCTGGGATACACAGATTTTGTGTTCATGTTGATTAATAGCAAGATCAGTTTCCAAAGGAAAGAAACTCCGGCGCATTTCTGGATTGCACAGGCGTCTCCAGGAGGGCAACTGCAGAAGCGTCATTGCATCTCCATTACAGAATCCCGGAGGGAATTTTTCTCAGGGCCGACGAGCTCATTTCACCAGAAAGGTGGTGACGCTTTTTATGTTCTGAAAGCAAGATGGCTCCTTCTAGGGAGTAAGTGAAACCAGGTATAAATCCAGAGTCACTTCATCAACAGCTGCAAGGTTATACAACTCAAGACCATTAACATCTATGAAATCACGAGATCTGTGTTTAGGAATGTCCGTCTATGCCAGTAAATCTTGTTTGTGCTTCCTGTGAACAAGGTACCCGCTCCCGAGACTGTCTCCATTATCAAACACCATGCACAGCAGCATCACCTGCTTCTGCTTTATTTGTTCCCTTTGCTAAAGGGTTAGGTTGCTTGAAATGGGCATGGGCCCTGGGGACAAATCACCCGGAGTCAGACTCCAGCTCTGCTACTTACTGGATGTAAGTTGTGTAACATTTCTGTGCTTCATGGGACAGGATTCATGATAGTCCTACCTCAGGGCAGTATGTGGAGATTATTAATATAAGTCATGCCTGGCATATATGTCATAAGTAGCACGTGTGCATGCTCAATCCTGTCTGACCCTTTGTGACCCCATGGACTGCAGCCTTCCAGGCTTGTCTGTTCATGGGATTCTCCAGGCAAGAATACTGGAGTGGGTTGCCATTTCCCCCTCTTGGAAAGGGGATCTTCCCAACCCAGGAACCAAACTCATGTCTCTTGCATCTTCTGCACTGAAGCAGATTCTTTACCACTGAGCCACCTGGGAAATCCCATTTGCCTGACTTTACTCATGGATGAGTTATTCTTGGCTGATGATCACAGTTTGATGTCACTAAGCATCAGGGTCAGTGAAAGCTTATCAAGAGAGGAGTCAGGGGTCAACCCAAGGGGGCCCCTGCATATTGCTTGATGGCAAGAGAGACAGCAACTAAGCAGCATAACCAGCTTTAGTAATCTTGATTCCATTGCAAAAGTAGAAACTTTAATTCTATATTAAAAGAATTTGGTATAGAGAATTCCATAAGAAGATAACATGATGACATGCTCTACCCATTTTTATTCTTAGGGAGAGACAAGGAAGTCTGTTTTTCAGTTTGATTTTCATATTTTCCTTTTTTAGCTAAATATGGCTTTATTTCTTAAAACTGTCATCATCAGTAAATAAAGATGAGGGCATGGGGGAGAGGGATAGTGGGGAAGGAAGAAAGCATTGGGAACTGGCTTTAAAGACTTTCATTTCCTGTGTCTTCCGGAAATTTAACAGGAATGTAAAAAATTGAATTGAATCCTTGTCATCTAAGTTAAGTGGAAAAATGAATGTCTTTGTGTTAGAAATGGTTGCACCACAAATAGTATAAAATATTCTAATGTGCTTTCATTACTTGAAAGAACTTCATGTGATAAGAATTCTAAAAATTCAAATAGGGCTATAATTTAAGAAATCACACCACATGATCCATACCATCATAATATGAGTGGTCTTTGCAATAACAAATAGAGAAATGTAGAACAGATATAATCTGAGAGTATCTCACTACTTAAATAATTTCTGCCCTAATAATTTTTCATTCTTGTTTTTAAATTTTTTATTTGGGTATAATTCATGTAAATTGAATGTACAGATACTAGGTATTGGGTTCTACAAGCTTTGAGAATGAGTAGACTTCAGTAATCACCACTCAAAACAAGGTGTAGAACTTTTTTTTAAACATCATACCATTTTAAAATTTTAAAATCATATCATTTTAAAATTTCCCTCAGGCTTTCTCCAGTTGATCTCCTCGCCTCCTCCTCACTTTCTGATTTTTCAATAGATTATATGATGAGATTAGTTTTGTCTTTATTTAGATTTCCTATGAATGGAATCAACATGTATGTACTCATTTGGGTTTGACTTCTTTTGCTCGACATACTGTATTTGAGAATCATCCATATTGTTGGGTATATCAACAGTTCATTCTTTCTTATTGCCCAATAATATTTCATGGTATAATTATGGCACATTCAGTTCTAGAAATATTTACTAAAAGAGTTGTTTTCTTCATAGAAACTCTAGCATCTTTGTGGAAAATTGACTGTCTACGTGTCAGTCCATTGACTGACTCTCAGTTTCGTTCAACTGATTTGTTTGTATATCTTTATGTCAATACCCTACTGCCTCAATTACTGTAGCTGTATTATGTATCTTGAAATCACATAGCATCAGTCCCCCAAATTTGTATTTCTTTTTCAAAGTCATTTTGGATATTCTAGATCCTTTTGGAATCAGCTCATTTATTTCTTAAAAAAAACAAAAACAAAAACTTCCTGGAATTTTTTGTAATGATTGTGTTGAACAAATACATAATTTTAGGAAAAACAGACATCTTAACAGTATTGAGTCTTCCAGTCAGTGAACATGAAAATATTCCATTTATTTGGGTCTCTTTCATTTTTCTTAGGAATGCTTTACAGTTTTTACATATAGGTCTTAAACATCTTTTGGCAGATTTATTTCTAGGTAGTTAAAGTTTGGAATGCCATTATAAATGGGGTTGAATTTTTTTGGATCTCATTCTCAAGTGTAGGCATATAGAAATATAACTGATTTTTCTTGTATTGACTTTGTATATTATGACCTTGCTCAGTTCATGTAATTCTAGCAATTATTTTAGATCCTTGGGATGTCCTCAATATAAAATAAATAATTTAAGACTTATTAGAGAGTAAGTAAATTAAGAAATTTAGGTGTTATTATTTGGACCATCTATTAATATGTCTTTTTTTCTAAAGGTTGTATTGCTCTGGTGGTTTTGCTGGGGATAGTGTGTACAGAGGAAAGTTCATGGAACAAAGCTTTCATATCAGGTACAGAATTTCAAAACCATGTGGTCAAGCTTCTAAATAACACCCAGACTTCGATGGGCCCCAAGACACTGTAACTATCATGCACATCTTTATCTATATACCTTTCGATCGCAGTGACTACGGTGTTAATACCTCGTGCTGTCATTCACTTCTCCAACTTTCCCAGTGTGTTACCTATAGACCCCTAAGGGTCACTGTTTTTAAACACCTTCCATTGTCATTTGGTAAGACACACCCTTAGTTTTGGCATGGGGCAGGATGGAGCAAGATTAGAAATGAAAATTGTGGTCATTTAGGGAACGTTGACTGTATATCAGGAGCTGAGCTAAGCAGTTTGCATACATCGCCTCCTTCATTCCTCTCAAAGGCCTTGTGAAATCAGAATCATCCTTAGACCCGTTTTACAGACGAGGTAACCAAGGCTTATATTCAGTTCTTTGCCAGGTCACACAGTTAAAAGTAGCAGAATCAAGTTTGAATTAAAGTTCTTGACTTCAGAGCCCACAGTTTTGACCAGTTTCTTCCCAAACATCTATTTAAAAGCAGCCCTAATTCCTACACTCACTGGGGATAGAAAAAAGGAATTTAGCTAGG
Organism: Antilocapra americana; assembly: GCA_007570785.1. NCBI lineage: Eukaryota > Metazoa > Chordata > Mammalia > Artiodactyla > Antilocapridae > Antilocapra > Antilocapra americana. The sequence continues at coordinate 6,141,538 of ML664172.1, read as the reverse complement.
CTTTGAAATGATTAGGCTAATATGAAACGATACCTGTTCTCACCTATTGCTATGTAAAGGCTGCGACATGATAATAAATCTCTTGTGTCAGCTAAGTGAGGTGCTAAGAAGACCAAGAATCTCCTCTTTTTTATTTTTCATTTTTAACTTATTTTCATTTTCAAAACATTTTATTGAAGTATAGTTGATTAACAATGTAGTGTTAATTTTTGCTGTACAGCAAAGGGATTCAGTTATATAGATAAATATTCTTTGTCACAATATCCCCTCTCCCATCCCTGGTCACCATGGGGAGCTGTGGCTGGAGAGAAAGCACAAACCCAGGGACTTCTCTGGCTAGCCAGTGGTTAGGGCTCTGAGCTTCCACCGTGGGGGTTGCAGGTTCGATCCCTGGGCAAGGTTATAAGATCCCACACGCACTGTGGCTTGGCCCCAAAATTTTTTTAATGCCCAGGAAACAGAAGCCCAACCTCAGCAGAGGGCAGGTCACCCATGGTGCCATATACATGGGGCACATCAATCTGAGTTAGAAGGCTGCGTGGTACACCCCTGGGGTGCTCCCTGCTCTTTGGGGGAACACATCCAGTTCACAAGCACACAACCCACATGAACCCCCTGCACAGACACAGATGACGCCAGGGCTGGAGTTACATGGTGACCCCCAAACAAAACAAAACAAGCCCAACCACGGGCAGTAAAAGCCTGGGATAACAATCCCAGAGAGCATCGTCTCCCGACTACGCGGGGCTCCCCTGGACTCGGCCGATTACAGAATCATAAAGAGACGCTTGTAAAACAAAGCCTGTTGTGCTTCAGTGCAGTCTCAACTTGGCAATCCCCCTGCTGTATCTGATTTCACTGAGGGAGGAGGGAGCCCTTGAGAAATGGGCTTGAGACGATTCGGTCAGACTCCATCCACATTCTTCTCAGGTCAATTCAGTGCGATGTTGTTAAGGTAATTTAAATGTCTGTATGATGAACTTCACCCTTCATGCCTTAGAGGTGGGCAGAGTAGTTTGTAACTCCTGGGGACAGTCCAAGAAAATGTCACTCACTGGTACCACCACTACCCTGGAATTTCCAGTCTGGAGAGGGGAATTTGGCAGGGTCCTTCCACATCAATCAGGGCACCTAGACATAGTGGTACGTCCTTCAGCTGCAAAGGCATTCCAGTCCAAGAATCTCCATCTTTTCAGTCTGCGGTTGGGTTTGAAGTTCATTCCTTCACCACTGGAATCCTTCCAACCCAACGGCCTGCTCTGAATCCTGGGGTCCATAGTCTTCAAAGTGGAGTAAGAATGATACTGCTTGTCTTTGACTTTGAAGGACACAGGCTCCTGGGATGTTTTCTGCCACTCTGAACACCACTGACTGTATCATGGGCAAAGAACAGAACAGAGCAATTGATGTTGAGGCTGGGTAAGATTGAAGGCAAAAGAAGGGGGCAGCAGAGGATGAGATGGTTAGATAGCATCACCGACTCAATGGACATGAACTTGAACAAACCACGGGAGATAGGACAGAGGAGCCTGGTGTGCTGCAGTCCATGGGGTTGCAAAGAGTCGGACACAACTCAGTGACTGAACAACAACAGCACTGAATAAGCTCTCCATGATAAGAAGTACAGGAAGAGGTTTTAAAAGCACTTTAATTACACTACTTTGCACAGTATTAACCACAGGACATAATTACTTTCTTTACTATCCCGCAGTAAGGGTGATGCAGGGGCTATAGTATGAGTTTCTGTTTCTGGATGGCTTATTTTTCCAACTTGAATTGTTTCTGAACTAGCATCATTTTCACGAAGCCCCTGAGAATATGCAACTTTCTACACAGAGCCATTAAAATACATGGTGAAAACTAGGTACATGTTCTAGAAGCTTTCATCTTAAAATGTTTTGTCTTCCAGCATCTCCTTTTTCTACTTTATATTGTTAAACATTTCAAACATAGAGAAAAAGAATAGAATGTAGGATAATGAATGACCATATATTCACCACTCAGATTTAACAGTAGTTAATATTGTGTCATATATGTGGGTAGCAATTTGTTGTGGTTTTGTTGCAATTCAAAATAAACAACAGACACTACTAGGAGAGCATAGTAATGACACTACGTTACAATGTAAGTTAGTAAGCATCTAAAGAATAAGAACATATTCCTGCCTAGCCTGTATTGTGTTTGCTGTCTTCCCTGTCCGTTAGTTAGCCTCTGTCACTTTCTGGTACCCTGGCAATTAGATCTTAAGAACTGATTAATTTCATGTTAAACATTTTTTTTTTTTTTGCTAAGACACCTTCTCTGTTGGAGCTGTGTACTTCCTACTGTGTCATGTCAGTGCCAGGTCACCCCACTCTTAGGGACATGAAGATCATGTTTGGGTTAAGAGGGTGCCTACAGATCTCTGTCTCCACTATAAAGTTATCTGTTCACTCTTAAGATGAGTGAGCCATCTTGGATCATCAGAGAACTTCTCAACCACTCTTCCCTGAATCCTTCTAGCATCCATCAAGAATCCTTGACTGAACAATTATTTCATTCAAGGTTACAAAATGGTGATTTTCTAATTTGACCACTTATTTGGTGTTTATTAGCTAGCATCCTTTCATAAATGAAGAGTTTTCCTTAAAATCAAGTCTAGCTTATAACCCTGATGTACTTATCCTTTTGTTGCCAATTTTTGGAGTAAGTCGGCTTAAAATCTGGAACCTCCCAGGTGGTGCAAAGATAAAGAATGTGCCTGCCAATGTAGGAGATTCAAGAGATGTGGGCTTGATCCCTGGGTCAGGAAGATCCTCTGGAGAAGGAAATGGCAATCCACTCCAGTATTCTTGCCTGGAGAATTCCATGCACAGAGGAGCCTGGGGGTCTACAATCCATGGGGTCACAAGGAGTCAGACATGACTGAGCAACTGAGTACACACTTAAAATAAGTCACTGGCCTTATATTGTAAATGCCATGTTATTTTGTAGTTTACTGATATAATGGCTTTAGCATATTGATATAATTTCAGGTCTATAAGCAAATCACTGGTAAATTCAAAACCCCTCAATTCAGCAATAAAAAAAAAGTGTCAAATTGATTACCTGATTAAGTTGATCACTTTCTTAGATACAAATGGTACTCAGTTCCATCACATGTTTTGTCCAGTTGCATCAGTGTCACAGTCCCAGTGTCCATAAAGGAATAATAGGGAGGGTGTGTTTGTGAGAGGAAGAAAGGGGCTGTAGAGAGGTGGAATCACCACTCCCCATTGTCTCATGTATTGGGATTTTGAACTTCTGTGCTATCATCAGTCAAAAGCATCTAGGTGGCCACTATGTTCAAATTCCCTCTACACATGCCATGCCTGGGGAAACCTCAAGAAGAGTATGACCTTGTCTTGACAGGTCGGGCAGTGAGGTCTTTCTTAAAGGGCTCAGAGTAGCTCATCCCACATCACACACACGCATGAAAGACCCTTCACCTACCTCAGAGCCCTGTTCCATGGAAGGCCCTTCATTACCTCACAGCCCTGTTCCATGGAAGGCCCTTCATTGCCTCACAGCCATGTTCCATGGAAGGCCCTTCATTATCTCACAGCCCTGTTCCATGGAAGGCCCTTCATTACCTCACAGCCCTGTTCCATGGAAGGCCCTTCACCTACCTCACAGCCCTGTTCCATGGAAGGTCCTTCACCTACCTCACAGCCCTGTTCCATGGAAGGCCCTTCACCTACCTCACAGC